>JAULUF010000007.1:2320000-2510000 GCA_031834385.1 Semotilus atromaculatus | reverse complement strand
ATACAAAGAGCAGCAGATCACCAAACAACCGCAAGATTTTCATTTAATATTACGCTATTTAAAATAGCATACCATCACACATTATTTTTAGTAAGAGGTCATGTGACTCACCTCATCAACAGACTTTACTAGTGTCTTGAATCTCCTCTGTCCAGATTTGCCATCAATCATTAGACGACGGATCTAGGAAAGGATAAAGATTCTTAATAAGCTCATTGTGTATTACTATTTTGCAGTGTGCTCTAGGATCACATGTTAGTATATTAAAGTGATTTACATGTGATTCAAAATCTCTCTAGGAAGTCGTTGAGTTTTCCCTGTTACAAAATTTGTTGGTAAGATTTTTTAATGTTTTTGAAAGAAGTGTCATGCTCACCAAAGCTGCATTTATTCGATAAAAAATACAGTAAAATTAATAATATAGAGAAATATTATCATTTAAAATAGCAGTTTCTATTTTCAAATATTTTCAAATATATTTTTTTTCCTGTGATCCATCATTACTCCAGTCAAAAGTCCAAATGAGCATTTGTTTTGGTAATTTATATATACATTTTTTTATCAATTAATTGCTTCTTTGCTGAATAAAAGAACAACCCTAAAAAAAAAAAATCTTGCTGACCTCAAATGGTTAAGTGCCATCAAATTTTTAATAAAAAGGAAAACTTTGATAAACAGATGTTTGAATTATGTTCCAAGACCAAGAAAAAATCTGTTTTCTAGAAACACATCCTACTGGGCTAAATCTCACGAAGGACAGGTTGTCCGATTAGTTACATTATGGCATTTTAATGATGTATTTGGCATATTTGCAGGGGAGAACTTGTTTCAGAGATGTTCACCTCCTCCTTGTTGTTGTCTGGAAGTTCAGCATCCAAGAAGTCCAATGTGACCGGCTCTCTGAAGCTAATGATCTATACAAATCCATTAGGGGAAAAAAATATGATTATAGTTATGGAGATAAACATGTCATTAAAAATGTAAGGCAGGAAGAAAACAAGAGAATAACTACATGTAGGGCAAAATGTAAGATCTATAAACAAGTGACAAACTCAAATGGTTTTCACCTTAGGCTGTAGGTTGGGGTGTAGCAGCACGTATCCATTGGGATCTATGGCAAACGTGTAACCATTGGCTCCGAGCTGGGTGGAGGCACACTAATTAATGACTGATGATTGAAAGAAAAGGGACTGAGAAATAATCATTTAACTTACTTTATAACGCGGTGTGAGTTCCTTAATTTCATTGAGGGCGATGTCTACACCCATGACACCGAGAATCAACTGATTCTGAAATAAAGAAACCAGAAGGAAACAAAGGCTGAAAACTGCAATGAAAAGGACCACAAGGGGGCAGGACTGATATATGACAAAACTACAGGTAAGCTAACAGCCAGGAGTCTGCACTACAAGCACATTTCTTCATTTTTATGTTATACATAATGTTGAATTGTTGTTCATAGTTATCATGGACATTGTCAAAGTAAAAAAAAGAAAGAAATATGGCTTTGGCGACTTTGAAGGGGCAAATTAAGTGAGGGATGAATGTGCCATATGTGATGGCATGCGATGTGTAGAATTATAATGCACTCTCCATTTATCAGTCTAATGGAAATTACCCATCAATCAATGCACAAGTATAAACGCTACAGATTCAATTCAGAAGCATCTAGCCAAACGGACAATATTCGAAGAATAGTTTCCCCTGGAAATGTTCATATATCATGAAAGTAATTGCAACTTCATTCCAGGCTATTATAGTAAATAAACGTAAAATAAATGTAACAATATAACATATAAAACTTCAAAAGTCAAACGGCCTGGTGTCTTCAAAGTCAAGCCCTGTTCAATATGCATTCAACATTGTGAAACATGCCGCTCTCAAACAGTTTGTCAATGTCAGTTAAGGAACATGCTAAGAATTAGAAGTGGAACGTGATCATACTAATAATGCCAAAACGCCATAATGCAACATTTGTTTCGTCCTGCAGGGTATACAAAACAAATTAGCAGCAGTTACAGGACGCTGCTCGTGACTTACTTTGGAGTCCCCGTCCGCGGTGAGATTGAAGACGGGCATTGTGCCGGTAATGACGAGACCTAAACCCTGTAAAAACAAATACAGCAACATCAAATGTTTGTTGTTATCGCTGAGAACTAGAGGAAGGATCTCACAGTACACTGCACACATGAATAAAAGACTGCCTCATATAAACCGCCGTCCAACTCAAAGTAAAATGATATGGTCAATGACAAAGCAAACTAGCTGTGGAGACTCAAATTTGTGCATTCTGGTAATAAAACAAAGCATGAACAATATCACAGCCAGTGGCCACCGCTAACAATGCAATCTGAAACGGTTTCTTAGTCTCAAATCAATAAAATAACGGGATGTGTTTGTGTGTTTCTACAAGATTTAGTTCTTGTAAACCCCTAACAAAACCAAACATTTCTTCTTCAACAGTTTAATAATAAATAAATAAATAGATAAATAAAAGAATAATAAATAGACTAAAGGGGGTTCTGTTCATTCTTTTAAAAAACTCCTGAAGACGCATCTTTTTGGACTTGCTTTTACTTAACAGCAGTGGTTACTTGTTGTTTCATGTTTGTGAAGTTTGTTTTGTGTGTTGTGTTATGGTGTATTTATTGTATGCATGTTTTGATCCTTTTTATTAACAGATTGTAAAGCACCTTGTGACTTGTCTGTGAAAGGTGCAATATAAATCAATTTTACTTACTTACTTACTAATAGTAACAGTCCCCAAATGACAATAATTGATTGATTAATTGGTGAATTAGACAGCCCATTGTGGAATGAAAGTTTGTTTTGAATTTACTGTCTAATTTAAAGTACTAAAATGAACTATTGATTATAATATTAATTTAATTGTTTGATTTAACTTGTAATAAACAAACAATTCAAGTAGTTTCAGCGTCCGGGCAGACCTATGAATTGGCCATATTTGAAACTATAAAATGCAATTTTGAGTTTGCTGCTGATGATGAAGATGATGGTCATCTTCCATACCAGAGCATCCTGGTAAACGTTGGTCCACTGCACTTGTTTTGCCCTTTGGCCCGCCAGCACCATTGGCCGTCCCAGAACATCCAAGTACTCCTGAAAATAAAAAAACAACAACAAATAATTCAACACATATCTCATAAGAATAGTATTCCAACACAATTTTACAACAAACATGCTCAGAATCACCAATCAAAAGCATCTATTCTCAACAGGTTTCAACTAATAACACTCTCCGCTCTCAGGGAGTCACACCTTCCTCCGCCATCAAGCAAACGACTCCGACTCGCCGCTCCATTACATAAAGCACGCTGTTAAAAGTGTCCGCCCGAGGGGCCAGTGAAGCAGCTGCACTTCCAGCCGGAACAAATCATCAGAAAGCAGCTATTAAAGCATATTACAGCTGTGGAAGCTCAGTCTCACGCTGCAGAGGTACGGTGGTCTGCCACAGGATGACACTTGTAGGATCGCCGTGAGCACGCTTTTATAAACGACATTCGTGACTTCAACACGACACTCTTTGGGAGGTTAATCGTTTAAAGAAGTGAACCTCGCAAAACAACAGGCTCGTATTTGACCCCAAAGATTTTTTTTAAAATAAAGAAAACTGAAATAAATATACATTTTAAAATTTTCAAAAAAATAGACTTCATTTTTTAATTAGTTTCCCCAAACATTTTGACCAATGAATGTTCTTGATGTTTCCAGCCATTCATGATTCTTTATTTAATTTTCTATAGAAGATTAACTATAGAACTGTCTGTGTTTTATTCATTTTATTATTACATTTTCAATTATTATTTCATTTAAATATATATAGCATTTTTCAATCAACGTTTTTTCATTTTGACCGTGAGATAAACATAATACATTTTTGTCCTGTTTACTTTGACATCTCATGAGATTCAACCAGATATTATTTCACCACCCTAGTTCAACGCTGAGCCAAGAAAACATATCATTAATAAATGCAGTCTTTCAACTTTCAATCTTTACTCAGCTAATGGAGGGCCAGAAGCTCAAGTGTCAGTGTGAAAGCCACTAGCTTGTATAAGTGTGGCCTTCTGATGAAACTGAAGCATTAGGCCACTTTTATTTCTTGCAGGAACATAGAAGTGCTGACAAGCGTAACCTATTCTATTATTAGCTCACTAAAACAGCGTTTAACGTGCCGTGGGGACACATTTCAGCAGAGACGATGACAGGCGGGAGAAAGGAGGGAGGTAAACAGCGGTGGGTCTGTAATGGTGGTCTCTGTGGAGCGAGAGGATAAAGAGCAGTGACACAGCAGGACACCGCCACAGATTAGCTTGGAGATTTATAATCTGTCAATAAATGTTATGAACTCATGCAGCAGCTCAATCATGAAGGAGCTGCATTCATATTCATTGTTATACTTGTCGCCTTCAACAATGTGACACTTTAATGTTGCACAAGTAGAGTATAAAGTTAAGGCTCTTTTTCCATTTGAACTATTTCACAATCAACTCAACAGCTTTCAAATCACAGAAAATATCGGAGTATTTATTCAAACAGCATGCGAGTAATTCAAATTAAGCATAAATATATAATATAATAATTCTATATACACTACCATTTGAAAGTTTGGGGTCAACAGAATAGATTTTTTTTATAAAAAAAAAATACTTTTACTGATCAAAAGAGACATTCATAATGTTTAAACACTTTTCTATTTCAAATCAATTCTGTTCTTTTTAATTAGCTGTTTATTAAAGAATCCTGAAAGAAAATGTATTGCGGTTCCCACAAATTATTAAGCAGCACGATTGTTTTTAACACTGACAATAAGAAATGTTTCTTGAGCAGCAAATCATTAGAATGATTTGTGATGATGTATAAAATAGGAATAAATTACATTTCAAAATATATTCAAATAGAAAACATGATTTGAAATTGTAATAATATTTTACAATATTATTGTTTTTAATGTATTTTTGATCAAATAAATGCATCCTTGGTGACTTCTTTCATAAACAAATCTTTTTTGAACTGTAGTGTAAATATATATAAATATATGCAATTAAATGCAATAAAATATATAGTACCATCCACATTTTGTAGTAAACTTATACTATACACAATATGGAACAATAAACGTTTCATAAAATAGTATGTTACAGTGTTGTCACACGACCTCACTATGTTGCATATTAAATTCTTTGTATGGTGTGCATCTTGAAAATAGTTTGCATTTTTTTGTGCACTTTTAATTTCATTTGTGTACAATTTTTCTCAACTTTTTGCTGTATTTCAAGCTGCAATGCATACTGGGAACATACGAATTTTAAAATTGGTTGTCCAGATGGAAATTTCGAACAACATTGTGAACAAATACTTGAGTATATTCTAAGTAAGCTCAATTAAACAACTTTTTATTCTCAACATTTAGAGTATTCTTGTTCAGTACACACGTAATAATAATCTGACTCCTCCCACTAAACAATTTTTTACATTTGTTAGAAGAACCCTTTGCAAGGTGGATTTTTGTTTTGTTTTTCCTGACAGAAATCCACCAGCATCCGTAAAGATTTGCTGTGGAAGTGTGTCTCTCTGTGGTAACTGTGTGTGACAGAAGAGGAGGAAGCGTGAGCAGCACAGGTGTGTGTGGACATATATACAGTTAGGAGCACACACCTGTCTCACGCAGGCTATTAGAATAAGTGGCAGCTCTCTGAATAAAATTACACTCAGCCTAATGGAACAGCTGATGGTCTATTCGGGGTCCTGTGGGGAGGTTAGACGCAGACCGAGAGGAGGAGACAGGAATGAATAAAGCAAAGTTGGATTGGAAAAAGAGGGGAACAGATAGTAAAAGGTGATAGAGAGTAGATAAAGAAGAAAGGCTGTGAAAGTGAAGAGCACACGGAATAATCACAGGGAAGATGTGGGGAAATTGGAGCGACTGCTTTCGGAGAAGAGCGATGTTATTGCGGCGGGTTTCCTGGGCCGCGGGAAAGATTGCTGGAGGATAATGAAAACTGTACGGAAGTGGATTAGAGAAATCACGGTCCCATTTGAATCTTATTGATGCTAAATATAGAAGTCTGTATCGCTTTATCCGTTCCTCCATCTTTATAGTTCTGCTCTCTAGCGTGACATATATATCTCTAAGTTGTGATAACATCATTGTGCTTCAAAGCTCATGAAGCAGAATAAACCTACAGTGAACTGGATTCATGTACAGAGGCTTTATTAAAACGGCTCTGAAATCTGATTGGCTGCCACAGACACTTTTGAAGTAGAGACGTGCACTGGCAGATAAATTGTTTATTGTGATTATTAATTTATAATAAAGAATAATAATGTTGCTGTTGTTTTATAAAAGCAATGAGCCACTCAAAGCCATGCACGACAGAGATTCAGTAAGATATTTGAATGCTTTGAAAGCCACCAAGGCTGCATTTATTTGAAACAAAAATATTGTGGAATATTATTATCATAAAAAAGCAGTTTTCTATTTAAATATATTTTAAAATGTTAAGTGATGTAAAACTGAATTTTCAGCATATCATTACTGATCCTTCAGAAATCATCCAATTACGCTGATTGGCTGCTCAAGAAACTGTTCTTGAAAACAGTTTTTGCTGCTTAATATTTTTGTGGAAACCATGACATATTTTTTTCAGGATTCCTCAAAGTTCAAAGAATAGCATTTATTTGAAATAGAAATATTTTGTAATGCTATAAATGTATCCTTTCTCAATAGACATACTTCTTTCTTTTAAAATGTACATGAAATAAGAAGCGGTAGAAATGACTAACCTGTGTGTTGATTCTTATGGCTCCAATGGAAGGGATCTCAAAGTAGTAACCTGTTCAGAAATAAACACAAACCAATAACAGGGTTGGTTAATGTTGACATATTTGCTCTGCACCAAAACATAATAAGCTGACTACATAGGCACCAACTTTAGGGGTTTAATGTGTGCTACTGACATGAATGCAGTTTAAAATAACCAACAAAATAATATTAAACTACCTTGTTTTGACAAGAATCAAAAGCTGTTTTAATATATTACTTTTCACAGCAATCCCGGAAATTACTGTAGCAAATTTACTGCAATTATTTTAAGGCAATTGCTGATTATAAATGTAGTTTATGCAGTACTTAAAAGGAACTGATAGAGAAAAAGTACCTTCTAATTAAAAAATTATTTCATCCAATATGTTTGTGCTTAGGAACGTAATGAATTGTTTGCTTAGCATTCAGACAAACTACCCAAGAGCTATGCAGATGTGCCGTGCAGTGGTTTGTTTAGTGTGTCTGTGTGAGTGTCTCATTGAGTATTCAGAGACTGTGCTTCAGAGCTGATTATTGAGAGAGTGGACACACAGGCAGGGTCAATACGGCCAGCTCACCACACTACTAGAGACAAGAGCATCTGAATAAAGAGCAGAACATCTGAGACAAACGACTTTCACTTCAAACTGCAACCTCAAACTTAACTTACAGCCATTTTCAGTTATATGTATGTATGTATGGATGTATTTATGTAGGCTAGTATGCATGGATAGATGCATGTATGCATGTATAGTACTGTATATATTAATGTATGTATGTACGTACGTTTATATGCATGTATGGATAGATTTATGTATGTAAATCTTTATTGGTTAATTTTCTGATTGTTCCAATCCAATCTGACTTCTGACCTATAATGCTGCCTGAATCATAATCACACACTGTTTGTTCGTTGGCCAGAGGAGAACTGCCCCCCCCGACTGAGCTTTGTTTAGTCCCAAGGTTTTTTCCTCCATTCTGCACCTGATGGAGTTTTGGTTCCTTGCCACTGCCGCCTTTTTCGCTTTTGTCTCCTTTTTTCACATTTGTTGCCAATGGCTTTTGGCTTGCTTAGTTGAGGACATTAAATTTAACATTTAAATTAATATTCAACAATAATATTGATCTGCCTGCATTGGCACCACTATAGGAGAACTGAACTGGACGATGACATCATGGTTTTCTCCAGAGCAGCTTTATATATATATATATAAATGAACTAAATTAATAACTTTTTTACCCCAAAAATGAAACATCACTGAACTAACTTAAGCTGGACTGTGACACTACTCCACAACAAACAACAAACTTTGTTCAATTATTTTCCTGTTATCTCTGTAAAGCTGCTTGGAAACAATCTGTATTGTAAAAAGCGCCATATAAATAAATGTGACGACTTAACTTGACTATGTATGTATGGATAGATTCATGTATGTATGTATAGATGTATGTATGGATATTTTCTGAACAGGTACCATGTGTTTTTCTAACTATCTGTGGGATGAAAACAAATTAAAATCATTCAAACAAGAAATCGGTTCAGCCTTCGCTCAGAGTGCCATTATTGCAGTAAAGGTCATTGAACAATTTCAGTCTTGATAACTTCAGGACCAACATTTTGCAGCTCATTTGAGCTGAAACCATCATTAACATAGAGGTTGGGTGTAGAGTTCAAATCACCAGAGGACATCTGTGTCTAAAAACTGGACCAGCAGGATTCATCTGTGGTTTTCTTGCCCTCCATTATCAATATGAACTCTTTCCCTGCAGGCACTTAATAAAAAAGATCACCACAATTTCACAATCAAATATGCCTTTTTTAAGGTACACTCAAAACTGAGGGACAAATTTAAATGATTTTCCATGGTAATTGCCATCATGTCACAAATGTTAGATAAAGCTTAACTGGTGTTGAACGTCCCTTTCAGAAGGCGACGGCCCCTAAAATGTATGCTGATAAGGAAGTCAAATCTAGTTCAGCTAATGAATCAGAAATAATTTAGAAGTCTTTAGAAGCGTATCAAAGTCAAGAGAATTAGAGTATAAAAACTAAAACTAAAAAAAAAAAAGTGTTCAGAAGATGTCTGAGGGTCAAACCAATCAGCACAGTAGAAAGAATCTAATCAAATCAATGCGAGTCGCCGGGAATCAAAGAGACTCGGAATTGGCTCTGATTCAGTGGCGGCCATATGAGACAGTGTTTGTGTCAGCGGAGTGTGAACGAGCTCACTGAGAGACAGCCGGTGGAGTGACAACACACACTAAGCCGTGTCAAACAAACATGTCTCTCATTGTTGCCGCAAGTCTGATCCCTTGACTTGGTCATGATTACAAAACGCCGAATCCATTTGTCTCCTGCCGCACGGGCGATATGTACAACAAAACAATAAGACGCAGACAATCCGATGCAATCCTAGTCCTAACAAGCTAGTCAAAGAGCGCTCTGCATATGTTCGGAGAAGGAAACCTGTTTTTTTCCACTGTTTTTAGAACCAATCTAGCGACGCCTATGAATGCTTTCAGTCAGATATGGTTTCGTACACGTATTCTACAGCAAAGGGAGAGACGTGGAAGATGTGGTCTTTGTGAGGGTGTCAGGGGCGTTCCTCTGTGTCTTTGTGATATGGGCGAGCGAAATGAAAGCCTGCGGTGGAGATGGAGTCCGCTGAGAAAAGCGTCTTGCTTGCTGTGCCAGACTCCGTCCCCTCACTGCCAGTCATTACAGCTGAGAACATGGCCGCACAGAGGGCTAATCCTTAAGTGGAAGCGCTTTTGGCTGGAGACGCCGAGAAGTTGCGAGCGTGGTTATCGCTGCGAAGGCAGTTCCTCTTCGGCTAATTAATTAGAAGGAGGGGAGGGAGGAGGGGGTCTCTGAAGTATTCTGCTACCATTCCTTATTAACTAATCAGAGTTGGAGAGGGACTGATTGTTAAACAGAGCTGAGAGAGAGTGTATGCGCTACAGGCCTGGATTTAACTTGTTAGGTCAGACAAGTCAACGTTACTTAAGCACTGTTGACCAACTCTTAGTGCTATTACACAATAGTTTATACAATGTTATAAAATGGGTTGTGGGTTTAAAATCTGATTGGATGAGTCGTTGTACACTAGTCTATTAAACCAAATTAAAAATTAAAAATATTTGTGTTATTCAGTATTATTACTATTGAAAGTAACTTGCTTGCTGCCACAATGGCTCTAGGTGATTGCTAGGGTGTTGCTATGTGCTTGCTTAAGTGTTCTGAGCAGTTTTAGCATGTTGCTATGCGGCTGCTTGGGTATATGAGAGGTTGCTAGGGCGTTGCTACAGTATGTGTTTGCCTAGTTGTTCTTAACATTTTAGCATATTGCTATATGGTTGCTGTGCAGATTTCTACATTTTCTGGAGAAAATGTGAGTGTTTCTTGTCACGCCAAAGCTAGGGTGTTCTGGTTGGTTGCTAAAGTGTTACTGTGCGCTTGCTTAAGTGTTCTGCACAATTTTATCACATTGCTATGTGTTCTGGGTGGTTGCCAGGGTGTTGCTATGCTCTTGCTAAGGTGTGCCTGCCAAGGTGTTCTTAACAATTTTAGCACGTTTATATGTGGTTGCTAGGGTGTTACTATATGCCTGCCAATGTGTTCTTAGCAATTTTTGCATGTTGATATGTGGTTGCTAGGATGTTACTTTGCGCTTGCCAAGGTGTTCTTAACAATTTTAGCACATTGATATGCGTTTGCTAGGGTGTTATTGACAATTTAACAATCCTAAACCAGAAAAGTACAAATGCAAGTGAAAAACTCAAAAGTCAGAACCAATTTTACGTGCACAAGCTCCCTCCTCGCTCTCTTACCCTTGTTGGCACAGGCGATCCACTGCAGAGGAGTGACATCATAGTTGTGCTGCCCCACTGAGAATGTGAAAACTCTCACCTGTGGATGGAAGATTTTCTTTAGGTCATGCAATCCGTGTAGCAAATGGGTCTTAAAATACAGAGTCGCCTTAAGACCCTCCATTAACTTTATTTAATAGCATGTGTATTGTTTTATCATTTCATAAATATAAATATTTAGTTAGAATCTCATTCTAGCATAACTCGTTTTATATTGGAATGACATTAGATTTATGATGTCATGGCTTTGATGTTATCCCATTGGTCCAAAATCTCATGTTAAATTTTCAATTTAATGGATCACAGTAAAAATACTTTTAAACAGCAGAATGCTTTGGACTGAATCGCCTCGACTCGACTCACTGTTTTGTTTGGCCAGTTGTACTTCTCAAAGATGTCCTGGGCGCGATCCTCGCCGCCGTCTGTGAACATCATTATCATCTTATTGCAGTTTGCTCTCGGAGCGCTGGTCTCCTGTGAGAAACAGAAACAGACTCATAAGATTCATTCTGAGGGTGTCAAATGAGCGGGTCAGTCAAACAGGTGCTTTTATTTGCATGACAGACTGTTACTTCCGAAACCCCTTTGTGCTTTTACTCTACATCCTTGAAATGCATAATTTATTAATGATAAGCATAATATGCTTACGAAGCGTTTGCACTAACATACTTGCACAGAAATAATTTCAGGAATGATGCATGCTGGAATCCAATCCACTACACAGATGACCTTGGATATAGAAGTGTCCCGTTTGGCACATGTGTCCGAGCACTTAACCGTGCGTGTGTGTGTGTGCAGGCACGTCTGTTCCTCTAATCATATGTCTGCTTTTGTGCCAGCTGCCGCGATTGTCCTATCTGTGATGAGTTAGCCAAAAGTCCCCTCTCGCTATCCCGTCCAATCACAGCTGTCATTGACATTCGGCCTACGCCACATCACTCTGACAAGATTCTAATAAAGATAAATAATACTGCCGCAATTACAAATTTACAGCGCTTTCTTCTCGGCCTATCAGGAGTCAGCAGGCAGATATTAAAATGTCTTGGTGGTTGAGGTTCTTCGGTCTGAGTTTGTGTGTATGTGGCCCATCTCATTAATCACACCGTCATGATCTGTTAGAGCAGAAATGGCCAAAAACACATGTGGCCATCAGCTCGCACGCTTCTGCATGGCCATATTCATCATGAGAGAATCTAGAATAGTCACAAGTCAGAGATCTCAATACAACCTCAAACGTTTCTTTTCAGATTCTTTCATCAAGATCATTTTAAGGTTCTGTACTCCTTAAAAAAAAAAGAATTTTAAGGAAATAAATATGAGAAAAAGCTGACACTTAAATTAAATATAACTGAGAATTTAAATATAACTGAGATCTCTGAAGCTTTGAAAAAGCAACATCTGAGCAATACAATTTTCCGCTGAATTGTTGAGAGGATGTTTTGGCATTAACATTAGATTTAACTATGGCAAATCCAGCTAAATCTAGTACAAAAAAATAAAAAATATATTAAAACAGAAAAGAGGTATTTTAAATGATATTAATATTTCACAATACTACTGTATTTTTAAATGAAATAAATGCAGCCTTGGTGAGTATAAGAAACATATAAGAGAGAAAACAGACAGGACTTCCAGAGGCAATAGTCTGTAGTCATTATAATTAACTCTATTAAAACCTTGAAAGCGTGTCTTGATGTATATAACTCGGTAAGGATGAGCGTGTGTCTTACGTTTAGCAGCTGGTCAAAGGCAAACTGAAAGCCGGTCTTGTAGTCTGTCGTCCCCTTCGCCTGCATGTTCATCACAGCCTCTTTGAAGATCTTCTTGTTTTTTATGTTTGCTTGGACCAGCGTGGTGAAGCACGGCACCACGGCGTACGCTTTCTCGTTGAACTGACAGACAGAGAGACAGACAGCAGCTGCTTTAACGAGTCCATTAAAAGCTTCATTATTCATCTCCATTAGATCTCACAGCATCATCATTTCTGCTGTTAACACTCACTAATGGAGTCACTTACACCTGATTGATTTTTCCCGCAATTCATAATTTGCTTCCATTGCAGATGAATCACCTCGTATGAAACTTGAAATCTATTTAAAATCTATTTGACAACACTGATCATCTGGATGATTTAATACTGCTCAAATCTGAACATTTTTATATACGAGTGCTTTTTGACCATGCAAAACACACTGCCATTATGAGTGGTTGACAAGGTGTTGCTATGTGGTTGCTATGGTGTTCTTTTTCGTCGGTTTTATCGTCTGTCAAGTGGAAAAGTAAAAAAGTAATAGAACACTTCTCCAATGAAAACATAAATAACTAAATAAAAACATTTTGTCTTGTTTTCCAGGAAAATAAATAAATGAACATATTTAAAACAAGATATACATTTTCTTGAGAATCAAACCTGACACAAATATATTGTGTATTTTTTTAACCTCTTTGGAAATTTGTATTTATTTTTTATTTACGGTTTTATTTTATATTTATTATTTTAAACATAGATCTCACTAAATTAGTCATCCTTAAAACAAGTAAAAAGGCCAAAAAAGTCTAAATATCTCATGCAATTTTGCTTCCTGAATAAATTGATCTTGTTTTAAGGCTGTTTAGGTATTTATACTGTAAAAAAGGACACAAATACCGATTAAGAAACAGTTAAGAAACCTGCAGGACAGGTTATGTGCTACAGTTTAATACTTACATTAGGATTACTGACTGCCAAATGTTGGGAACTTGTCACACAACAAATACCATCATAACACTATCAGTACAGCTTTACTTACTGAATGCACACACCTTAGCATAAACCATTTGTGTGTGTGTGTGTGTGGAAGCACAGCTGTGAAGATCTGAGGTACATCCGGCTGTCTTGATTATAAGGTTTTACACCGCAGGTGCAGAGGGAAAAAAACTGCCAATGCAAACAAAAATGAAACGAGAAATATCTTAAAACTGCCTATAGGAAAGAAAAATCCCTTAGAGATCTCTTTAACATCTCAATTACACTTCCTTGATAGAGACAGGATTATAGAGAGCTGATACTTCTTGAGGTTCATGAAAGAGATTCGGTTCTTGAGCTCGACTGAGTTCAACTGACTCAATGATCCCACGGCTCACTGGAAGGAAGATATCAGTGAACAATGACTTAAATTTCAGTCTGTTCATCACATAAAACCATTATGAAGTACTTTTGCATCCATTTTTTAAGCTTGAAAGCTTCCGTTGATATTGCAATTGCATGGTAAAGAGTGAACTGCACAATCTGAATCTCTCTGTGTTCCATAAAAGAACAAGGGTGTGTAATTGTAATTGTGCCTTTTTTCAAAGTCTTGATTTTGGGCTCTACTAGAATAGGTTTTCATGCTTTTCACATATTCTCCATTGTTGCAGCTCCTCTCTTCCCAGTCTGTCAGTAACACTCTGTTTAGTTCCTGTCTCTATGAAGCCCCTCCTCCTGAAAAGACCAGTGTGTTGTGATTGGTCAAGAGCTCCGAGCGTGTTTTGGAAATATCACGCCCCTTTCCATAACCGCGGGTTTCAACACACTACTAACTCAACTCTACCAGGCCTCGTCCCTTTTTCTGCGTTTGCCTTGCGTTTAATTATTTAAATGAGGAATATTGTGACGTGTTCGTTCCCGGAAGGAAACAAAAAATTACACTGGGAGTTTCAGGTTTCGGGGAGTTCAGAAACAGTGACACTGATATTGAGAATAACTCACTTTGGAGGAACTTTGCAGACCGTTTTCATGCTCAAACAGCAACATTACACACTAAAGAAAGCTGAAGATGAAAAAAGGCATAATAGGACCCTAATAAAGTCAATAGGGTCAATTTTTATTTCATGTTCCTGAAAGCGTCTGGAGGTAAACAGCAGTAAACACACATAGCGACCCTAATGTGGTCTTAGACTGCTTTTCTTCACCGGGCTGTAGAATGAGCCGTGTTCCGGCTCAGATTATGATGCTCATTTTGCGCTCTCAGAGCCGGGATTAGGAAACACACACTAAGAGCCACGGATCAGCCCGGATTAATGCCGAGGGCCTCCAAAACGCTAATGTTCATTATGTGTGTGCGTCTATATGTGCATGCATATTTGCGTGGGTTGCATTTGCGGGCTGCTATTGTGCGCTTGCAATAAATGAACTCTCTGTAGATTAAATGTTTATGTGCATTGTGCATCCACATTTTCATAGAGGTTCAAATTTAAAGAGGATTCGCAGGATGGAATATTAATGCTGGTGTCTTCACAAATGTATTTACTATAAATAATAGCTTGCAAATTCTCACTAATCAAGCAATATACCGTAAACAACCTCACTTCAAAGAGCATTTGCCTACAATGTTTATATATGTGACCCTGGATCAGAAAACCAGTCATAAGTCGCACGGGTATATTTGTGGCAAAAGCCAGCAAAGCATTGTATGGGTCAAAATGATAGATTTTTCTTTTATGCCAAAAATCATTAGGATATTAAGTAAAGATCATGATTAAGTAAAGATCCATGAAGATATTGTGTAAATTTTCCACCTTAAAGGGATACTTCAGGATTTAGCATTAAGCTTTGTATTGAAAACCTGTAGTTTGTAAACTGTAAACTCCCACGTTCTCTCCCCGTTTTTATACATATTAAAAGATATAAACGTATATATATATATATATATATATATATATATATATATATATATACCCATACATAGCCTACATATTTTTATATAAATTCATTATTTTAATAAATAATAAAAAATGTATTTTCTAAAAAGTATGTATATAAAATAATTGAAATGTGTCCTTGTTTGTTAATATTATTTAAATATAGCCTACGCATATATACACACAATATGCATATACTGTATATATATATAAAAAACGAAAAAATAATAATAAACGTTTTTTTATTAAACTCATAATAAATTTGGAAATGTGGTCTATGCCAATTCTTATATAATATAGATATAGATATATATGAACATGTGCACCTACCCGAGCCACGTTCACGTAGTCGTCATCAGAAAGTGTGTCCAGCATCTCAATGACAGAGGTTTTCATCAGCTTCAGGGTCAGTCCACTGACACTGCCACTCCTACAAACACACATTAAATACATCACATGCACTGAATACAAACACTGAGCATTCCAGCATTTATTTAACAAACAATTCATGTCTCAAAATGGCACAGCACAGAAACACGAGCCCAAAACTGCCGTTGCCAAGCAGAACCTGTTGCTAAGTGTCTCCTTCATCCACGTCCATCAAAAGTAAATTGTAGACGGCAAGTTAAAAAGACAGTATGGAGACAGTCGATCTTCAAAAACAAAGTATGCCTACATTTGAATTCTATGCTGCAAATTGGATTTATTAATAGCCTACAGCAGCTATTGAAAAAGCAATCACAGAGCACGAGTTCATGTGTAATTTGGCTTCCAGAGTTAGAAGGTTTAATAAAGCTGAGCACACTGGGAAAAATAAACGACTTGGTGACAGCACTATTGTCTCATGCTTCCAGTCGTCACAATGAGATTAGTCTGAGATTGTCAGAAACGCTCAGTGCGATGCTGCTTTTGATTGGCATGAGATTACTTTGGCAAAGCGACAGCTGCGAACGGTGTATTTTTTAATCAGATATCGGTATCTATTTAAGGTTATGGATGATTGCCAGCGAGTGACAATTAACCTCCATTAAGCAGTTTTTCTTGAGTTTTACTTAAGAATATTAATGATTTTTTTTTTACGATTATGCACATAATGGCTGCATGATTGAGGCAATCACTTATTTGTTAAACTACGCAGCAGAGTTACCAATGACTCTAAATGCGCACAGATAATTTCAACACTTAAGGTCTGATAAATAAAACATTTTATAATGAGGTCTTGATGATTCATAATGTGGAAGATGTAGCATTTAACAACAAAATGGTTATTTCAATAATGGATTAAATTACAACTAAAACTACATTTTTATAAGCTCCAAAAATGCAATAAATACCTTTCAATAAATCTGTTGATGCAAAATAGTATTTTAGATGATGCATTGTAGAGGTCAGATAAGATCAGAGTCACAGGACATTTTAAATTCTCCACCAGCAGCCGAGATATCGGCAACAGTAATGCCATTTTTCATTGCATATAACCTCTAAGTCATATTTCAGGGAACACGGTAGCATTTTGATATTGAGGCACGAGGTTAATAAAATGAATACTATAGTTGTCAGCCAACAGGTGGCAGTAGAGCACCACACTGCTGTCTGTGCATGACAAACAACAGATTTACCAACACAGATGACAGTGTGTGTTAATGAGATGCACATATGTGCTTGTGTGGTACGGTGTGGATGAGTGGCTACTTACACGTCCACGAGAATGATCATGTCCTTTGGAGAAGAGGCTCCTTGAATGTACCTATTAAACAGATATAAAAAAGACTAGTCAGTGTTGATATTAACAATGAATTGATTTGAAATAAAACAAAAAAGGCATTTAAGGCTATAGTGACTTTATGAAAGACACAACATGAAGTCTTACCAATGGTTTTACCAGATTCATTAAGCTAGTTGCTTTAATAAAAATCATTATGATAAAAAAAAAAAAAGCTGAACAAAGAGCTAAGTAATATAGTTCATAAGCCAAATGTGCAGGTGGTTTACAGTGGCCAACTTAGCATCTTAACCCTATAAAGCTACTGTATCACATTAGAAACTTGCATTTAAAGTCTCTAAATGATCAACACAATCAAAACTTTGCTGAAAAACCTGTTGCATGCCTTTTAGTATAATTGTAAAAACGCTAAGCGGTTCATGTCTTTTGAAATCTTTTTTTTTATATAGTAAATGTAAGAATAAGTTTTATATTCTTACTGGACTATAAATTTACTGGACTGAGGTTTGGTTGATTATGCATATATTGTTTGTAATATAAAGATCATGTTAAAATGTGAGGATCAAACATGATGCATCAGGCTTTTAAGGGAGGTTTATCTGGTCATTTCTCAAGCATCACTGTATTGCATTGCCTTCTAAGTTTTAAACCTACAGAGGTTTGATCATACTAAGCATTTAAATATCATCTTAGTAAGACATATAATTGGGAGATATTAGGCCCTTTCACAGCGTTAATCCCAGAAAATTGCCATAGAATTGGCAAATTCTGTCTTTAAAGTTTATTCAACTATTTAACATGAAAAAGACATGAAAAGGTTTGTACAACTAATGACCCTAAGTTGAGAGAACTCAAAATGAGCAGTTGCTCATTATCATTTAAAGAGACATGCACTGGAACGGGTCGCTGTGAACAGAGCTGTTTTTGAGGAGGTA
The DNA here is from genome assembly GCA_031834385.1 of Semotilus atromaculatus. Lineage (NCBI taxonomy): Eukaryota > Metazoa > Chordata > Actinopteri > Cypriniformes > Leuciscidae > Semotilus > Semotilus atromaculatus. The sequence goes on along the minus strand of JAULUF010000007.1, from coordinate 2,491,987 downwards.
AAAAGGGTGTTGTTCTACACAGCCATTGAGGAATTTTAACCATGTTACAAATTTGACATGAAGACCCTAAAGAATCATATAAACTTGTGGAAAATGGGCATCCAATGACCCCTTTAAGAGGAGTCGTGTCGTAATGTCGTAGTGATCGTGCAACTGTTTGACCGGGGGTTTTAAATGCAGATCAACGTTCACGTTGCACATTAACAAAGAAGAAAGTTTGCGTTCGTCGTCCTGATGTGTGTGAACACACGCACTGGCAGTGTGAATGAACTAAAATCAAACGATGCCGGGACACATTGTCACACTGTATTTTCCGGAATCATTGTGTGAAAGGGCCTTTAGAGTGACGACTGATATTTATATGCATTTTATGTAAGCATACTGTTATATAGATCTTGTTGATTTACATTACAAGCTATCAGAATATCATCTTACTTTTTGGCCATATAAATATCAGCCTCTTCAAGTATAATCATACTATATGAGGCATAAAAGCCTGTTCATGATATTCAACAAAAAACATTTTATAGATTTTTAAAAAATATTTTCTTTTGGTTCAATAGTTCAATAAACGATTCAATTTAACTATTATTTAATTGGTCAGGCTTTACATGGTTAATACCATAGATGTCATTTCACAACATCTTTTGAAATTATTTTCTGGCTCACAAAAACCAAGTATAACATTACACCAGTCCTGTTTTCAAGCTCACTATGTCCAATAGGCTCCTTTGACTTGTCTTGAGTTTGTGCTAAGCTAACCTGGAAGACCGAGAAGCACAATGTCAGGTGAAACCTCCGTTTATTCTCCGGCTGACTCATCGGCCCCTGACAAACACATTATGCGGTTCGTCCGTCTCTCTGCGTCTTTGTGCGCGCGCTAGCAGATCGTGTGCTGAGAAGAGACGCTTTGTCTCAAGCCATTTTTAGCATGGTGCTCAATCTGAGCGCAGAAAGACAATGAGCGATGTGTGGCACTTTTGTGTCACCGACAACAAAATAAATAAATAAGCAGCCGAACGCAGCATCTGTCCACTGCTGATAGAGGCTGACATATAGAAAACACTAGTGAAGCCATTTTCACTTTTCCCCGTGCAATTAAAAACGCATTACACCTGACAATCAGACCGAGAGATTGATGGACGTCGTAAAGCTGTTGTCTTTGGAAGACTGGGAGAAACGTGGTGAGGCTGTCACGCAGTCAGGTAGTTAGCGCTTTGTGTTTGCAGGAGCAGGCCGATCGTCGAGGGTCTCTTCTACCGCGGTAATCAGGCTGAAGAGGCGACGAGAGAAGTGGTGCCAGGTGCCGGCGGCTCGGCGACGAAGGCTTTTGAAGCATGGCTAAGCCCTGGAAAAATGGAAAAGCCCAGGCGAGCGACAACACAACACATAACGCTAACTAGCACAAACCTGTACGACGAACTTTGACCCTCATTTTGGACGCCAATCATGTCTTAATGCCACTGGAGAGTGCTAGACGTGGACTATTATAGTTGGCTGAAAGGACAAACACAGCGGAAAGACTGTTTAAAGCCAACACTAGCAATGCTCAGACTGGGTACAAAGCATTTGGGGGTAGAAATGGATGAAATTAAATTAGTTTTTGATAACTGAAGATGCTACCCAAAAGGGCAGAGAAGCACAGTGGTACTAATTGTATCTGTTTAATTTCAAAAGTCTTTCATTTGAATGAGTATATTGTGTGTGGGAGAGAAAGGAGATTACTTCTATGCTTTGAAAAGTGTGTGAACATTAAAGAGACCAAAACCTTACTCACAAATTCATGTCCATTTACTTTTTCACTGACTAAAAGCAGTGATGCTACTAAATTGTGCCACTTAAAGGCATAGTTTATTTCTGTCATCATTGATTCACTGTATTAATTACTGTATTTATGTATAAATTATGTTGAAAGATGTTGAAAACATGTTTCAGTTTTTTTTTCTTGTCCATACAAGGAAAGTCAATGTTGTTTCGACCCTATTGACTAAAATGTCTTGCTTTTTGGGCCAACCGTCCCTTTAAATTTGGAGTCAGTAAGATTTTTTTTTAATGTTTTTGAAAGAGTTCTCTTCTGCCCAACAAGACTGCATTTTTATTATTATCAAAAATGCAGTAATAAGAGTAATATTGTGAAACATTATTACAATTTAAATACATGTTTTCTATTGTAATATATTTTTAATTTTAATTTATTCCTGCGATCAAATTTTCAGCATCATTACTCCAGTCTTCAGTGATCCTTTAGAAATCATTCTGATATGATGATTTGCTGCTCAAGAAACATTTCTGATTATTATCAATGTTAAAAACAGTTGTGCTGCTGTAAACCATGATACGATTTGGATTTTTTGATGAATAGAAAGTTTAGAAGAACAACCTTTATTTGAAATTTGTGTAACATTATTAATGTCACTTTTGACATTATTAATGTCACTTTTGATCAATTTAATGCATCGTTACTAAATCAAATTATTTTCTTTCTTTTAATGGAAGTGTATGCAATTTATAATATTCAACTTGACAAGTAAATGATATATACTTTTATGACTCTTTTATGGTGCTTTTGCATATTTTTGAAGCTTAAATCTGCAGTCATTCTTCCTAGCAAATGAATGTACAACCACAACAAGTATAATTCTTTAAAATCTGTTCTTTTGTGTTTCATGAAATACTGTAAAGTCACAGGTTTGAACCGACATGAGACTGTAGTTTGATTACTTGATTAAATTATGAGTATCGAGTATCTTATAGCTTGGCAAGCTACAGTTTCAAATTGGCATGCTAACAACAGTGCTCTCAAACAGCAAAGTACACACAATATGACAGCAGACACTGCTAAATTAATTTTTTTCTCAATCTTTGCGAGAAACACAGGGGTACACAAGATTTCTCTGTATTCAAAATTCATTTCCCAGCTCTGTTTGCTTTGATGCAATCAATCCACAGCATGTTCGATTCAGTTTGTGTCGTGTTTGCTCATGTTCTTACTTCTAATAATGCCGCCCTGTCTTTCTGCTCAAACAAACACGTTTCCATGAATACAGTTTCAGTAAACACAGGAGGCATAATTGGAGGTTGAGAGTAGCGCATTAGGAGCAACGATAAAACTCCAATAAAAAACAATGAAATTTTGCAAGTCTAAAAGACGCACATGCCTCATAAATACTGCACATGATGAAAAATCAATGGACTAAATGAAGGAAATTAGTTTTCTTAGGGTTTAATGCATGGCCTGTTCCTGTCAGGTGTAAATGTTCAGCATGAAAAATAAACAAAAATATTAAGGCTAGGTACATATATATATATAGGCTATATAAAAAAACGACTTTTCTATCTAATATCTACTGCTTAGTCAATAAGTGCTAGTTCTACAGTATAGCTTATTTAATCATATTCATTTCCAGATGGACACAAAGTTTTTTTGTTGAATATATTGTGCACAGCATTTCATGTTGACTAAGCCAAAACTGTGAATGTCTCATTGATAGGACATGTAAAAGGCACGTTTAACATATCTAAAGCTGTGTTCACACTCTCTGTGACTCTGTCGCTGCACGTCGCCAGTGGCTGGCGGTGAGGTCATTAGTAGGCGTTTCCAAGTAACGTCTGTGAGTCACATTTTTGGAAGGAAAAGACTAAATATAAATGGAATCTTAGAAATTATAAATAGTACATAAAATGTTTGATTTTATAGATGAACGAGAAACAGCGAATGCGATTTATCTGCGGTGCAAGCGCCAGTCTATCAGACATCATAATTTATAGGAAAGTTGCTGACTGCTAAAATGAACTCCTCCTCCATCTTGCCTCGACACTCCACTAAAGATGTAGAGACGAATCTGCAGCTTCTGCAGAAGATATACACTCAAATATATATCCACACATCCTTCTTACATTCTAGATGCCACTACTTCTAGCTTTTTATTTTAAGAAGTGGACACGAGGCAAGGTCTTCTCAATACCATCCTCGTACAGGCCTGAAATAGTCTCACTTCTCATTCTCTTGCAGGCCTCTACACAGTCACACAGATAATAGTAGAATAACTTGTTCATATTCCCATTGATCATACTTAAATCACTTATATTCTGAATAATAAAAATAGTCTTCCCAGCTCTCTATTAAAATGAATGGGATTGTGTTGCTTTGTCACTGGTAGTGTGAACGCAGCTTTAGAGTCCATTAAAGATGGGCAGCAGATCTGAGCAGTGTCAGTATCATTCACCATCGTTCAAGTTATTTTTCAGACTCTTGTCTATATTCATCTGCACTATGCGACACTGACATTCCCGATCTGTGCTCAACTCACTGTACCAACCATGCATTAGCCGGATGGATCCAGATGTGCTGTTTCTGCATGGATTCCACTCCGTAATTACCCCTCCACCGAGACCCAGCGATGCCATTCCTTCCCAGTCATTACCCAAACTCCCCAGCGCCCCGGCCAGGTGACATGCAGATGGGCCATCACAAACCAGGTCCCCCAGTCCGCCAGCTTACCCACTAAACACACACACTCAAGAAGGACCATGAGCATCACGGCCACACACAGCATCTGTTGTGGCACACCTACTCGATCTTCAAAACTTACACTCACCGGCCACTTTATTAGGTACACCTGTCCAACTGCTCCTTAACACTTAATTTCTAAGCAGCCAATCACATGGCGGCATTTAGGCATGTAGACATGGTCAAGACAATCTCCTGCAGTTCAAACCGAGCATCAGTATGGGGAAGAAAGGTGATTTGAGTGACTTTGAACGTGGCATGATTGTTGGTGCCAGAAGGGCTGGTCTGAGTATTTCAGAAACTGCTAATCTACTGGGATTTTCACGCACAACCATCTCTAGGGTTTACAGAGAATGGTCCGAAAAAGAAAAAACATCCAGTGAGCGGCAGTTCTGTGGGCGGAAATGCCTTGTTGATGCCAGAGGTCAGAGGAGAATGGCCAGACTGGTTCGAGCTGATAGAAGGGCAACAGTGACTCAAATAACCACCCGTTACAACCAAGGTGGGCAGAAGAGCATCTCTGAACGCACAGTACGTCGAACTTTGAGGCAGATGGGCTACAGCAGCAGAAGACCACACCGGGTGCCACTCCTTTCAGCTAAGAACAGGAAACTGAGGCTACAATTTGCACAAGCTCATCGAAATTGGACAATAGAAGATTGGAAAAACGTTGCCTGGTCTGATGAGTCTCGATTTCTGCTGCGACATTCGGATGGTAGGGTCAGAATTTGGCGTCTACAACATGAAAGCATGGATCCATCCTGCCTTGTATCAACGGTTCAGGCTGGTGGTGGTGGTGTCATGGTGTGGGGAATATTTTCTTGGCACTCTTTGGGCCCCTTGGTACCAATTGAGCATCGTTGCAACGCCACAGCCTACCTGAGTATTGTTGCTGACCATGTCCATCCCTTTATGACCACAATGTACCCAACTTCTGATGGCTACTTTCAGCAGGATAATGCGCCATGTCATAAAGCTGGAATCATCTCAGACTGGTTTCTTGAACATGACAATGAGTTCGCTGTACTCAAATGGCCTCCACAGTCACCAGATCTCAATCCAATAGAGCATCTTTGGGATGTGGTGGAACGGGAGATTCGCATCATGGATGTGCAGCCGACAAATCTGCGGCAACTGTGTGATGCCGTCATGTCAATATGGACCAAACTCCCTGAGGAATGCTTCCAGCACCTTGTTGAATCTATGCCACGAAGAATTAAGGTAGTTCTGAAGGCAAAAGGGGGTCCAACCCGTTACTAGCATGGGGTACCTAATAAAGTGGCCGGTGAGTGTATATTTAAATATTTACTATATACGTTTAGAATAATTAAGTGATCTCAACTATGAAATAACACATATGCCCTGTTTACACCTGGTATTTTTGGTTGATTGGATCACAAGTGGACGACGCTAAATACAGGTCTGAACAGGGTCTAAAGCGTTTTGAGCTTGTCCACTTTCCACCACTTTCGAGGTAGTGGAAAACGCATTCGACTGGATTGCTTTCGTAGTGTGAACACTCGTGTGGTAAATGTGTTCAAACAGCCGTCTAGCGTCTACTCTCCGCCAACATTATGGGAAGCACTCTAGCCGGAGGGATTTAAACTTTGTCGACTGAAGACCCAAGTTTGGTTACCAAGCACAATGTTCTCTCACCGTTCCTGATTTCTAACACACTCGGCTGGTAAAGCTAAACTAAAACTAAAGCTGATGCTCTCTGTGTGTGTCTCCGTCGACTCCAGTCGAGTTCATATGTAAATTGCGAGAGCTTATTTTGTCCATTAGATGGAAAGATCTGAAAAACCCATACTGTACATTTACCCGCCCATAACCCGCTCCACGAAGAAGTGGTTGAAAGTGGACAAAAGAGACGGATTAAAACACTAGGTGTAAACGGGAATGTGTCTGCCTCGTCTACCAGTAAACAGGGTCTCAGTGACCAAACTCTTATATTTGAGCTTTTCCTCTTCTTGTCTAGATTCCAGCTCTGTTCATTCATTAACCAACTTTAAACAGGAAGGAATATGATGACCATGATGATGCTTTTCCTTCATTATCAGCTAAAAATAAAAATAAAATAATAACACTTTACAATAATGTCTAATTTGTTAACATGTCCATGACCTTATTGTAAAGTTACCAATAAAATGTGTATTCTTAGAAATTTAAATTCATATTTGTCTACAAAACTTTTAAGCAAGTGCCTTTAGATTTTTAGGGTTTTAAAAAAGGTAAATAAAAAGTCGAGTGTGTCCAAATCTTTGACTGGTTGTATAAATGTAAACTGTGTGTAAAATGAACCTTTGCAACACCTGTCAATGGAAAGCTTTTTTTTACATTTATACATTTAGAAGATGCTTTTATTCAAAGTGACATTCAAATGAGGAACATCACAAACAATTTGTCTTAAGAGCCCACAATATTCGTAGTACACAATGCCAAGTTTAAAATATAAAACTAGATTAGTACACAAGCTGGAGCAGATGTGAAATGCAGAAAAGATAAAAAGTAAATAAAAATAAGTTATAGTAAGTGCTCTTTTTAAATAAAATATAAACAATTATTTGATTTTAAAGTATTATAAGAGCTTACATGAAGTATATGAGTTTTTATATTTTATTTTGCTCACTTTTTATCAATAAGTGCATTCTTTGGGAATTTAATCCACAACGATGGCATTTCTACCGCCACGCTCTAGCAGTTCAGCTACAGGAACATATAAATACATTATTTAACTGCTTTTCCCTTCTTTCCAGCAGACACCATACATTAGCTAGTCTTTCTGAAACGCCACCAGCCACACAACAGTTAAGTTCACTCAGTGATTTTGTTCCTCAGACATTTGTTGTGATGGCTTAAAGGGATCGTTCATCCAAAAATGAAAACTCTGTCATTTACCCACCCCCAAGTTGCTCCAAACCTGTATGAATCTGCTGAACCCAAAAGAAGATTTTATGAAGAATGTTGGTAACCAAACAGTTGGTGGTATGGGCAAAAAAATACCATGGAAGTCAATGGTTTGGTTACCAACAATCTTCACAAAATCTTCTTTTGTGTTCAGCAGAAGAAAGAAACTCATACAGGTAAGATAAACTGGGTATTTAAAAAAATAGCAAGTGACATCCAGTTATATACAAATAAATAATACATATTAATAAATATTTGCCAGTCTGATCAAATAATGTTGAAAACAAACAAACAAACAAACAAAAAAAGATTTCTTAGTGTAGTGTTGGAATGGAAAAACGTATTTTGTGTGAACGACCCCAAACAGATAAACCTTTTCTAAAAGAAAACGGACAATGCATTGCATTGTGGAAATGAACTTCTATTATATAGATTATATTTTCAATTATATATATAAATATGTAGAGTACAGTACATGCAGAATTGTATTCCAAACATAGCCCAATTCGAAAACCAATTACATGCCAAAGCCAAAATTGTTCTTGCATTTGACGAGTGTTAATTCTGTACAGAATGGAAAAGACGTCACCGTAAGCGTATGACACTAAACAATAAAGTAGCCGGAAAATAAAAAAACATTCAGCAGGTTTCCTCGACATCTCAAACGATCACTACAATACTGTACACTTCAGCATCATCATGCAGTAACAGTAAACACATTAACACACACAGCGACCCGTCTATAGGAGAGACAATCTCGCCGTCTATATGAAAGTGTGGCCTCTTTTCACAAAGGCTGGAGGGGCTGAAAAACCTCATCAAAAAATGTCCCATTTACAAGCGATGACGGAAAACACATTTCCAGGGAAGGTGCTCGAAAAGTAAAAGCAAGGATTGACATTGTAATGTGCCTCGCGCCGCTTTGATTGTGTTGCATTCTCTCAATAGGAGAAAGACATTGGAATTCATGAGATACTTTTATCACGGTGCAGCGTGGGTAAAAATCAATGCATTACCTCTGAAGGGTAGGAGCACTCTCTCTCTTGAGAACATTTATGCTCTCTGACCTTGTCTGTCTGTCTCTCCCTGTCTCACTCTCACATTCCTGGCTATCACGGTCTCACATTAAAAATTTGTCAATTATAGGCGCTTATCTGGGCTGAAGTTATACGGTTGACTTACACACGTGCAGCTGCCGGTTTCCCGCCGGCACAATCTGCAGGTGCGATGCAGCTCCTGATGGGGTTTATTGAAGTGTATTGACTTCACTTCCCTTTAAATGCGTGTGTACAGGCGTGTCTCGCGCTCATGAGTGTGTGTTAAAGGATCTGTGTGTGTGTGTGTGTGTGTGCGCTGACAGGATTATTATTTTATGGGCCGCTGCTCTCTCGGCTCTCCTCTGGATGTGTTCTTCAATAGATTGAATTAAGATTAAGACACTGAGGCCTGTGAAGCAGGTGAGCTGTGGAAAAGAGATGTTGTCATGTGTTTATTCCGCTTTTTATTTGGTTGATTATTCAATAATTTGATGCCGAGATCAGCAGATCTGTAGGGATGGACAACCAGTCAGTTTGTCCTTTTAGGGTTTTATAAAGATAAAACTAGTTGAGAAACATAAAATGGCTATCTTGTGAATCCAAAAAGAGTCCAAAACCTCTTAATATTACATTTGGACAGTTTTATATTCTTATATAATTATCATTTGAAATTGTTTTGGATCTTAATGCTTATTTTACTTTACTAACCAAAAAGAGCCAAACATGGTACTACAATGTGTTTTTTTTTTTTTTGGACATGTACCTTGGTAATTTTAAAGTTTTCAAATACCTTGGATAAAGTACTTTGGCAGAACTATAGTGCTTTATAAAGTACAGATGGTAATACTGTGGTACTTAAAATATCAAACATGGCCTTTACATGATACATGTTCTCAATACCATAGTACTTTTTGGTAGTAATAGTAACGTACCTTAAAATATACCACGATAGTGAAATTCAAGTCCGAGACACCACAGTAATATTTTGTCCCATTACAAAAAAGAAAAGTAGTGGTATCATGGTACATGATCAGATTGTAATGGTTTTTGTTTTTCCATAGTCACAAAGTCCCACTGTAATTTTGCAGTATTTATTGTAATACATTGGCATACAATGTAAAAAAATATCATAATATGTACATGAATTTCAATATCATGGTATATTTCAAAGTTCCATAGTATTACATCTGATACCATCACCGTATCATGGCATTGCCAAAGCGCTTTTTTTATACCATGGTACAGTGACAGTACGAGATCCAGATGTTTCGATTTTGTCAGCCATCAGGTTAATACGACAGTAAATATTAGGGCTAGGTGTATTTGCAAATGTCAAACAAATTCAGTTTCACCATTAATGTTTAATTTTGAGAGAGAGCAGAAACAGGACTGACAGACCTCCATCTTGTTTCGGCTGTTCGTGGCGTTTGAGCAGCTGCCATAATATTTACTTAGGAGCCAGATTGACTTTTCTCAGAAATCAATATGTGCTTTGGCTGTGCTGAATATCTGCTACGCTGGGCTGAACCTGCATAGCAATGGCTTCTCTGTAACGCTCCGATAACAAAACATACACCTCTCTCTATTTCTCCTTCAAACTCTTCCAATCAATCCTCGTGTCTTTAGCTGTCGCTCACACTCTCTCCTCTAAATCGTTGCCCTCTCCGTCGCTCTACACGCCGTCCTTCGCTAACGTGTGTAGACATACGTTATAATAAAGGAATGTTAATAATTCATGTCAGAGCAATTGAAGACAATTAAGTGTGTTGACTGGGCCATTAATTTTCCAGTCAGAGTCAGAGTTGATGAAGAGAGTGTGAGAGTGTTGATCAGCCCCTCCAAAGAGCTCTCACAAAGGTCCCCCAGCGTGTGTTCACACTTGTAGTTCAGTTCGCTTGGTTCGTTTGGTCTGGACCAAAAAAAAATAAACATTTAGTCCTGGTTTGCTTAGCATTCACACTGGCATTTTAAAGGCACACGGATATGTTCACAACCTGATTGGTCGGCTTTTATTAAGTATATTTAGCGACGGAACTTACCGAACATCCAAACCAATGCTGTGTGTGTTCTGGGCTAAATGAGCTCGTTGTATGTGTGTAGCTACATATGATGGATTTTGACCAGCTGAGAACTCGCTTATAAAGTGTGTAAAGGAGTCAGAACAGCGTCAGGAATCCTCCGTCACACACACACACACACACACACACACACTGATCTGCTGTGAGGAGACACGGTTCTGATGTCTACTGAACTGTGATGAGCAACATTGTGACTATGACAAGAAAGAACAGATACGCTTGAGCATTCTGTCCTTTTTAGGGTCGCATCATGTGACATCATGTCCTGTTTTTGGTACGTTTACATGTCTTTGGTCCGTGTTGCGTTCTTATTTCAGACGAATCGCACCAGAGTTCGTTTGGAAGTGGACCGAGACTCATCTTTTCAGATGGCACACTTATACAACTGAACTAACAGAGCAATCGCACCAGGGTTTGTTTTAATCCAACCAAACATGCCGAGTGTGAACACACCTTTAATAGCTCACTTGTTTCTCCTAGACATCAATTAGATTAAATGGTAAACAAAATGCCCATAAAAGTCCCCATAAAATCAAAATGGAAGTTTCTTGACATTTAGTATAGTCAGCCTTACTTCTGTCTTAAGGGTAGTGTGCCAATGACAAAATTCACATTTAGAAGATATAAACATTCTTACAGCCTCTAACTTCCACCAATATGGATAAATTCTTTCGATGACATCACTCTGCACTTCTGCAGGTTCTCATCCAATCAGATGCTCTCTAGAATCTGAAGCCCCACCCCCTACATTTTAAATAAACTCTCAATCTGCAGCTGAAATAAGTTACTTGTTCGCACAATTACTATTTTCTACATGTTGAATGTCACATTGTACACTATATAGTGGATAGGGAACGATTGATACAGTGTAAATATGTTTTTTATCAGGGTGAATGAAGTCTGGTTTCATGTTAGTGTCACGCGAACCGCCGCCGCTCCGGTCCAGAGACACGACAGCACAGAGCGGATCATATATGCGAGTCGACGCAGACCACAAAACGATTCAGACCCATTTAAATTCTGCACAGAATGCTGTATTTTAAAGCGATGGAGTAGATTAGGCATTAGACTCGGCATTAGAAACAGCAGTGATAGAAGAGTAGAGTAGATGAGATAACATCAGTGCCATGCACCAACATAAATTACACATTTTTCAAACTACACATCCTCAACATGATTATGTCACAGCTTTATTAACAGTTTCAAATTAAATCTAAAGGGGGAATCTTTTAGACTGTGGCTGTCATAAGCTTTCAAATGCAGCTTTACCGCGCTCAACGGCTCTGGCTGAGCTGTGATATAAACTAAATGCCATTGGCTATTTAAAAAAAAGGGTGGAGCTGCTCGATATGTCCCGCCCAACACATTCAATAACACTGCGTATTTCAAAGCACTTCAGTGGGCCTTTAAGTGCCCTGATTTTTGTCCTTAAAAAGAAAGTAGTCTTAAATTTTTTTAGGAAAAGATCTCAACAATGTCTCAAAATCAATCAATCTATCTATCATGAAAAATGCTTCAAGAAAAAGTCCTTGACATGTAAACCAAGGTTAATAGTTGCTCTCTCTGGATACTGCACAGAAGTGCTTCACATCATAGCAAGTAGTTTATGGTTTTGGCCAACTGGTCTAATTTTTATGTAATTTTAGTGAGTTGTCACCAAAGCTCTCTCTATTTAGCTGTAGATGATTAAACCTGCCTATACGCTGCCTCAGAAGTCTGTCCGAAATCAGTTTCGTAAAGTACCTCTGTGCTCAAATCCTGCCTGCAAAGTCACCTGTTGTGTTTAGCATGCTATATTAACCAGAACTATCTGTTGTATAATAGCACAGTATATTAAAAGTTTCAGTTGCTTCCGAACTCCTGCACTGGCGTGTTTGAGACATTAGCTGAGCTAAGCAGCGGGCTGCAGCGGGTTGTGTGAGTGGTCAAGCCATGCAAAGAGTGTAATACACAATGACAGCATGTTGGCCCATAATCATGCAAACTTGACCTGACACATCCTGACTCCCCCTGTTGCCACGGCTCTGCCAATCAGCAGAGCGGGACACCGGTTGCCAAGCAACAGGCTCAGAAACCGCTCTGGCCGCGTGTGCGGGGGGTTAAAGAGCAGTGGGCAGACGGCGGGCGCACCGCTAGTGTGACACGCGCTTAGATATGCAAACCTACAGGTTTGGTGGAACAAATGCGGCAAAAGTCAAACTCTGTAATACTGCAGGAAGCTATTCAGCATTCACAATCATCAGATTCATATTCCTCACCTGGACACATTTATTTTGAGTGATTCACCTGAGCAATAAATGCCATGTGACTAAACACCCTGGAGCCGCAGGAAATGTAATAATTATAAAAAAAATAATAATAATAAAATGAGTATATGTAAAACATCTATACTAAAATAAAATACAAAAGCTTTTATAAAGGAGGTGAAACAGCAATATTATACATGACACCAGTGTTCAATAAATAATAAAACTATAAAAAAAAATAATATATATATTCATATAGTTACAAATAACATTAAAAAATCATATTTAATAATATGTAATATTTAATCATATTTAATTGAATGTGTAAAACATATATTCTATAATCAAATGTGCAATAGCAGCATTATTAAAAGACACTAATGTCTATATATCACAAATGTAAAAAAAAGAAGAAGATATTTGTAGTAACACATAAAATAATATATCGTTTTTATAATGTTATATATTACTATTTTGCAGCTTTAAAACGTGTCTCATCTCATCAGAATTGACAGCTGGTTAGTTTTGCTGTGCTGAGGATTATGTTTTAAATTTGAGTGATACAAAACAAAGCAAATTTTTTAACTGGTGCTATTTATTTATTCATTTTTTTAAGCATATTCTGATCTTTTGGTTTGTGTGCATCACGTTTGAAATAAAAGGAGAAAATAATGAACAATATAAAATACTTTTCATGTGTAAATGTAAACTGTAAATATTCGATAACAGATATTATCACATGGTTACATAATACATCAATTTTTCTTTTTATTTTATTTATACCGTGACATATTATAGGCCTACCGTAATCACTATATGATATTACTCATTAAGGGTGTCCAAGACAAATGCACGGTTCGAATCTGTTGACGAGTTTGGTTATACCTCCTTCGCATAGTAGCTCACACCACACAAACACGCATACTGTAGACGTGCACGAATAAAAAAAAGAAACAGCATGTGGAGCAGAGCGCCTGCTGATAGCGCACTCCACACCAATTCATCATCTCAGCGCTTATAGAGTTGTTATGTTTTTGTACAGCACCACTAGCCTACACACTCTCAAAAGCATTAAAAGCAACTCATTAAGTCTGCAGAGCATGTTGCACCACAACAAAAACAATGTACAGCTCGCTCCGGCTCATCAGCAACATTAGAGCTTTGTCAGACAAACAAGCTAACTAGCTGCCTGTGCGTGATGCTCGTCTTTAGGTTAAAAGCTTCTTACAGGTATATTGGGGATTGTTTTTTCTTTTTTTTTCTTTGCACTGGAGACACTTTTCCTGAGTGTGAACTTAATTACTCTGTCAAAGAAGAGGCTCATTAGCGCCTCGCTAAAGTCTGGGAAACACGGCGGCACGCTCATCCAGCCATGCACCCGGCTAACACGCAAGCACCTGATAACAAGTTGTTTTCGATTTAAACACCTTGCTTTTTTCCTCTAAACAGCTTTTTCTTTCTTCATTAAGTAGACAGAGATGTATTTCTGTGGGTGATTGTCTTGCTGTAGGGGTGATGTGGCGTAGCGGCTAAAGTTGCTCTTTTTCGCCCTCGATCAGGACACCTAACCCCAGGCTAATCCTGAAGGGATTGTTCCTATAACAAGTGTAGGCGCACTGCAAGTCGCTTTGGATGAAAGCGTCCGCTACATGCACTACCTACTAAGTTCTTTGGCCCAGGCTAATGCACTTTTGCTATTTTCGCTTACTGATACTACATCCTAAAAATGCGTACACTGCTGTTGATTGGAAAGTTTCACCTGTTTTGTGACATACAACCAGATATCATTAAACTGGATCTGGACAAATGTTTACGTTAGCATGTAAGTGCTAGTTCCTATAGCAATGCAGCCACAGCCAACAAGAACACACAACTTTGCATTTGTTAGTGTTATTACTTCAAGTAATAAAATTTTAAATGAATTTTTCAAATAAAAATCAAGGTAAATCGTGGTTTGAATGGAATATATTTTTTAAATATATTATTGTAAAATAAAATAAAAAAATTAAATTAAATTAAATTAAAATGAATAAATAACTAATCTAAATAAATGCATAAAGTAGTATGTCGAATAAATACCTTATACTAAATAAAAAAGAAATAAAATAACATCAGCTAAATAAATACACAAGCAAATAAGTAATAATTATGAAAATAAAAAATAATTAAATAAATAAAAAATCTTTTTCACTTCAGCTTAATGAATAAAAGCATAAAGAAATCAAAATAAATAAATAAAATAACTTCAGCTAAATAAATAAATAACTAATGCTAAATAAAAATAATGAAAAATATAATAACCAAAAATATTAAATAAATACAATAACTTCAATAAAATAAATTCAGCTAAATAAATAACTTATGTGGAATATTATGTGAAATTAATTAATTAAAATGACATCAGCTAAATAAATAAGTTAATAAATGCTTAAATGCATAAAGGAGTAGGTAAATAAATAAATAAAATAACTTCTGCTAAATAAAAATACTGAAATAAGTATAATAACTTAATAACTAAAATAATAATAAATAACTTAATCATATATATAAAAAAATATAAAAATAACTAACTAAAATAACCAGTTAAAATACAAAACAGAAATGAATGTTGTAAACATTTAGTTGATTTGCTCTAGCTCTAATTCTTGCTATAGCACCCCTTGTGTTAACACTGAGAATGCACCGTAATTCTATTCTTAAATGCAACCGTGCAGGAAACCATAATATAAGATGTTCCCTATAGATCTGGAGCGCATGGGGACGAGACTGACCCGTACTGACCCCGGTCTGACCCCACCGTAAACTACAGCAGTCTGACTTCATTAGAACTTCACACGCTTGCTTGCTCTCTGAAGGCCACCGGGAGCCGTGGAAACAACAAGATCAAAGTCAGACTAAATGGAGTCTTTCCTCCTGTGTGTGTGTGTGTGTGTAGCCACGCTACTCACCACGGGCGTCTCCTCACATCATACAGGTCAATCTTGTTGGGTGCTCTCCACTTAGTGGCTAGAGAGAAAACAAGACACACTCAGAGTGTGACAGGACAAATGGATGTAAGTGTATAGCAGAGTGTCCTACAGAAGAACTGTACCTGGGTAGTATCTGGTGACACCAGTGGCACTGCCGAACACCTGCCAGCGCAGAGAGGGATCCTCACGAGTGTTTTCAATGAACACCCTCTCCAGAGACTGAGTCCAGTTCAGCTCGTTCAGGATAGTGGGAGCTGAAGGACACACACACACACACACACCAACATTACAGGCTGTGGAGTAACCTTTTACCATTTGAAATTAGACAAGCTTCAAGCATTCACGGTTTAAGTATTCTTTTTTTAGCCATTATATACACTACCGTTCAAAAGGTCGGGGTCAAGAAGTTTTTTTTATTATTATTGAAAACAGTTCCCATTTTGTATATAGCTATATATATACAAGAATCCATTAAATGATGAAAAGTGACAGTAAAGATATTTATAATTTTACAAAATATTTATATTTGAAATAAATGCAGATTTTTTTAATCATTGTTTCTACAAAAATATGATGCAGCATAACTGATTGATAATATCAGTTGAATATCGTAATTGATAATAACCAGAAATGTTTCTTGAGCATCAAATCATCATATTATCCTGATTTCTGAAGGATCATGTGACACTGAAGACTGGAGTAATGATGCTGAAAATTCAGTTATTTTAAATTTGTACTGTACAGTTTGTACTGTATTTTTGAGAAAATAAATGCAGCCTCGAGAGCCTTGAATAAGAGACATTTTGTAAAGACATTCAGTCATCATCAGTCAGTCAAACTTTTGAATGGTAGTTATTTTATTTTTCTCTTTTTAAATAAATTTTATTGTCATTCTTATTTTACAATCTTGTTGCCTTTGTAAAGAAATGTTTTTCTTTTCAGTGTTTTATAATAATATATGTGCTTCATAATGTACTTTACAAATAACAGTCACTACAATTAACACTAAATGTGAAATAAGATAGATGTGATCTGTTGAAGAACATGCGGACCAAAGGGGAATTTGGCCTTTTAAAATGCTGAAAAACGAATACTGATATCCACAAACAACATCAAACCAAAAAAAAAAAAAAAGAAGATATTTCTGATAACAGAGACACGTGTGTCAGAACTCCATAATTATATGGAAATATTCCGAGAAGCACTTCTGACTGTTGCAAACGGCCGGACTCCGAGGAGACGTCCACACATCACGCCTGACCTTGACAAGGTTATCACTGTATGTGGAGGAGAAACAGCTTGCTCCTGATTCACACATTCACACACACTCTTACAGAGCATCCAGGAACGCTTTTACAACCACAGAGGATCTAGAAGATATTCGTATTCTCTGGTTCTGTAGCAAACCACCTACAGTAAGTATACAGTACTGGTGCTTTAAAGAACCAAACTCAGTCTAATATCAAGACGTTTATCAAAAGGACCTTGACTTGATGCCATTGCTTGTTGGTATTTATACATTTTAGAATTTTATTGGACACAATTTGTATATACTATATCTTGTGTCAAAAGAGATCCATTTTGGATTTTTGGGCTTTTCAAAGATTTGTGGTCCATTTTAGTCCCAGAAGAGAAATCTTTTAAATATACACTACAGTTCAAATGTTTGAGGTCAGTAAGATTTATTAATGTTTTTGAAATGTTTTTGAAAGAAGTCTGTTATTCTCATCGAGGTTGCATTTATTCATTAAAAACTGAAATATAGTGAAATATTATTGCAATTTATAAGAACTGTTTTCTATTTGAACGCATTTTAAAATGTAATTTATTCCAGTGAATTTTCAGCATCATTACTCCAGTCTTCAGTGTCACATGATCCTTCAGAAAGCATTATAATATGATGATTTGCCATTTCTGATTATTATCACTGTGCCGCTTCATATTTTTCTGAAAACTGTGATACTTTAATGAATAGAGTTTATTTATTTGAAATGTATACGACAAAACAGATGAAAATAAATCAGCATGAAACTACAGATGTTTCAGACCAGCATCCAATGCACCATAACTTCATGTCTGATGATCTAAAGCTAATTCAAGAGAGCATTAGAGAAAACCAAGCAAATGTTTAAAGACCACAATGCTTATATTTCAGATCTTATAAACCCGTATGATGGAATCTCAGCTGGCAGGATGTCCTGCACACACTGGGTTCAGTCGTGTGTTAAAGCTTCCCACCTCTGGGTGTACGGCCTGAGAAGGTTTGGTACACGGGCGCTAGCTTTATTTAACTGACAGCTCTCTGCAAGCGTACTCCATTTTGGTCCCATGCAGTTTGTCTCAGAGTGCAAGTGAAACTTTTGCAACGCGTCTCACTCTCGCAACTGTCTGTCTTCTCCGCTCAACTCTCTGTTGTCCTCCTCTGTCTGTGTTTGTTATGCTCAGCGTGTCAGTAATGTCTCTCCATCTTTTGTGGTCCCTCCGTCACCAGAACTACACACCTTCATGACACACAGCGCAAACACTGACCTGACACTGCCAGCAAATGTCTTCGTCCATTTCTGCATCTTCTCTTTTCCTGCACATCCTTCTTACTGAACTAGCACGTCTCTTATCACTTTCTGACAGTCTACTTCCTTACACAAGCATGTTTATATCGATCACATAAAATACTACTAAATCTCACAAATAATTACAAAGAAATGCCAAGTAACACATTGTATGTCGACTCTCTGTACATTTGACAAAATGTGCAATATTAAGCCAGAGCACATTAGACTGCTTACATATGAGATTAATAACTCAACGGCCACTTATACACTTTGCTAGTACCGGGTTGGACTTTCTTTGCCTTCAGAACTTTATTCTTGATGGCATATATTCAACACGGTACTGGAAACGTTCCTCAGAGACATTCACTTGTCTGAAGATTTAATACATATATATATATATATAACGGTTTTTGAAAGAAAGTGTCTTGAGCTACCCAAGCGACATTTATCTGATCAAAAATACAGTAATATTGTAGATTTAAAGTAGCTAACAACTTTCTATTTAAAGCTGCAGTCCACAACTTTTCCTCTTTGTCACCATCTCTGTTCGAAATCTGTAACTGCAGTTATTTGTGGAATTATCATCTTTACGTGTGTTGTAAATCGGCATGAAACAGTGCGGATGAACACAGTGTTTTGAGGCGAGTGCTGCTGTCAATCACCGCGCTGTGGATACTGTCATTCAGAATCAGATTCACTTTTTGAAAGTTTGACCAACAAAAGAATTTTCACCGGAAAATGTCTTCTGAATAAGAAAGTAACATCCATTTTTGTTCTGATCAACTAAGGGGGAAAAAGCATTCGACATGACAAGCGATCGTTAGATTTAATCAGCGCGATTTACAGCAACCGTGCAAATTATAGCCTACTTTGTTCTCAAATTGTTCATGTTAACAACATCAGCATTGTGTGACTAACGTTACATTTAATGTGTTTTATGATTACCTGTGTAGTTCAGAATTCATATTCTCCATAATAGCTAAATGAGAAAGGCACAACAAAGGAAACTCCATAACTGTGTGAATTAAAAAAACTTACTGTTACACGATTGAACTATTGAAATGTCTTACTTGCTCAACAGTAAAAAGCCGTCTCTTCTTCCGTTTCAAACCCCTTCAAAACACGGAGTTCACACACCTTTCAAAAGCCCTGTCGGTGTTTATCCTTGTGTTCGCATGAGACGGTTTCTTTCTCTTTCTCTAGCCACCTTAAATCCGAAGTACGAAGTATTTTGGGTTTTATAACACTGGACACTGATGATTGTTGTTTGGATCTTTCTGGATCCGCCATAAGTTTAATAATGTAAAGTGCTGCGAGAAAAGCCTATACATCTCTACATCTCCTCACGCGCAGTATAGCCGGCTAGCCGAAACTCCTTCTTTATGTGTACGGATGTGACGTAATGACTCAGTATAGCCGGCTAGCCGAAACTCCTTCTTTATGTGTACGGATGTGACGTAATGACTCAGTATAGCCGGCTTGCCGAAACTCCTTCTTTATGTGTACGGATGTGACGTAATACGCAAAGACATGCTCGAATTTCCCGCGGAAACCCACCAGTACCACTGGAATTAAAATCATTATTACAAGCTAACTGTTGAATCTAGCTATGGCAAGCAGATAGTTTTGACCACTGATTGAAGATGTTTTTTTTAAATAATTATTTTGGATTATTTTTAACTTAAAAAAAAAGTTACGGACAGCAGCTTTAAATATTTTTTTAAATATAAAATATTCCTGTGATCAAAGCTGAATTTTCAGCATCATTACTCCAGTCTTCAGTGTCACATGATCCTTCAGAAATCATTCTGATATGATTTGCTGCTCGAGAAACATTTCTGATTATTATCAATGTTGAAAACAGTTGTGCTGCTTCACAATTATATGGAAACAGGATTCTTTCAGGATTCTTTGATGAATAGAAAGTTCAAAAGAACTACATTTATTAGAAATACATATTTTGTATTGTACTAAATGTTACTAACGACACCAGTTCAAGACAGAAAGATTATATATTACTGTAAAATTATAAAATCTTTAACAGCTCTGCTATAGATAAAGTTGGAATGGAAAGTTGTAAAGTTTCATCTTCCATTTAAGTGTGTGTATGAGTGTGTCTTTGAGTCAAGGATACAACGACAGCCCTCCGTGTAACACTGCTTACACCATTATCAGATACACACAAAGGGGGGTATGCAGATTCAACCACACCGGAGCGGACAGCAGCTGGGACACACACACACACACACACACACACGGGCACACACACACACACACACACACACACACACACACACACACACACACACACACACACACACACACACACACGCACACACACGGCTGTGGCAGGTTGTCTAAGTAGAATTACGAGGGCTGGGTAGATAAGGAAACAGACGCAAAACAAAGGCCTCGGTTGATTTATTTTCCGAGGACACGACGCGCCGGACAATTGATAAAAAGAAAAATATCCCTGAGGGAGAATTTGTGGGTGGCGGGGTGGGACTATGTGTGGCTCATCCTTCAAAATAAGAGTGTGTGTGTGTGTGTGTGTGTGTGAATCCTTTAAAAGCCAAACCATCAAGCACAATCCCTCGGACACTTTTAAGAGCACCGGTTGTGCTAAACGCTCGTCCTGTTCAGAGCAGAGCGCCACACGAGGAGCAGCACAGGTTACGAGGCCGATTTATGGGGTGTGCTGAGAGCCAGAAATCCTTCATACTGAATCCCGTCATGCTTATTACTCAGCAAAACCGCTCTACAGGAGTCTGTGCTGGATCAGCGCGGCTGGGGGAATGAGGGATAATAACATGGGCTTTTTTACCATACAAATCTGTGTTTACAAAAATCCATGTCAGAACAATCAATCAATAAATAAATCTTAATATAAAATGGATCATTCTGGTTATAATTTCTAATTGGATTGGATGATTTATCCAGACTGATTTGTGAAGCTGTTCGATTGACTCACTGAAAAGAACCGATTTAAAAGCCACTGTCTGTCTAGTCAAGTTTTATTCTGGCACTATTGAAATAATTTAGAGCAGAGAAAAATTATATTCACTATGCAAATGTATTGAATTAAAAAAAAAACTAAAAAAGAAACATTTTCTTTAAATAATAATAATGTTTTTAACATCAGCTGAAAAGTGCATTGTAGTACATTGACAATTAATTTTTTTTAAAACAGGACATTTTTTGGCCACAATAAAAAAAGACATATTGTTGTTTATAAATAATATATATTATAAAAACCTTTATAAAATGTCATCGCATACATCATATTTATTTAAAAAACAAAAGGAAGAGGAAGAGCTTTGAACTATTTCTGTTTGAAGACGTTTCCGAAATTGTCAGCTGGCTCTCATAATTTCTTAATGTTTGTCTAAAACTATGACAACATTATATATGACTTTATGGAAGAAAAATAGCAAAATAGTGAATTGAACTAAAATGTGGATATTTTATTGGAGCTGGTTTGCAATCTTACTGTTAATTTCGACAACACATTTAACAACATAAACACAGGGAACAAAAGTACAGACACACTTTCACATTCTGTATTTGTTTCTCAAATACATTCAGCGCCCTCACATCTCATCCGCATCAAGGCCACAGACAGCGAGACACATCCACTATCAGTGTCTGCAGTCCATGCCAACACCTGTCAGAGCACTGGAACATATGTCACAACAAACACACGGACCTCCGGTGATGGAGCGCACATCTGGAAGAACAATAACACATCGCACAATCATCTAAACGCATCAATCAGGGAAATCTCTTCCAGTGCTCGAGTAACTTTAGCAATACTATATGCAGTGTTATTTCAGTATTATTTATATACTATTATTAATATTTTGAATAAGATTCTATTTTTTTTCACTTGACATTTTATATTTGTTTATGTTTTCAGCAATTTTGAAATATTTCTATTTACAGTAGATTTACAGTCTATTTAGAGTAATTTTAGCAACTTATTTTCAGTTCCCCCCCCGTTAGTTATCAGTTTTTCATGTGCTATTTTTATTTTATTTCAGCTTTATTTCAATTAACAAAAAACATTTTGTTAACACTTTACAATAAAAGTTACAATAAAGTGACCCTATTATGCTATTTTAAAGGTTCCTAATGTTGTTTTGGGGTCTCCTACAATTGGTTTACATGCATCCAAGGACAAAAAGAAATGTTTAATACATTTTCTCATGATATCCATCACCTCTTTTCTCACAGTGTCTGAAACGGTTTGATAAACCCCTCCTTTCCTAGAGCCTGCTCTGCTCTGATTGGTCAGATGGCCCAGTCTGTTGTGATTGGTCTAAGGCTTACAGTGCGATCATGTCGGAAACCAAACAGCAAGGGGGTAATCTACCAGTCAGAAACTGAAGTCTCCCCGGGGGCCGCCATTGGCTAACAAGCCTTCACCTGCTGTTAGCATCCCATTGACTCCCATTAATTTTGGCGTCACTTTGACAGCGAATAACTTTACATCTGAGGTGTTTAAAGACTCAATTTGTCCATTATTTATTTCTAAAGAAACACGACAATGTATAAAAGGCTCCATTACCTTGTATCTTATGTTATGGCCCCGTAGAAGACGTTTTTGAAAAAATAGGCTAACGATTGCGTCATAACCACTCGACTCACTGTCGCACAGTAGAGAAATTACCGTATAGACAGAAGTAGAAGCTTGCGCGCAATCGGCGTGACGTGGAGGCATAAAGTCCAGGGAGAAGCCCATAGAGAGTGGTAAAGTTGCTCCTGCTGCTAGCTCATGGACAGCTAATACTCACGATCTCCGGCTCTACAAGATTCGGAAGGGAATGATTCAGATTCCTCTTGGCACAGCTACTAGAAGACGTACAACTGTCAGTCAGGTTGCTCACATGACATCTACGTCATCAAGCTCAGTTTGAGCCTGCGCAGTGCGCTTGGCAATCAGGAAGTGAGTGCTTCTAATTGACTTCACTTTGCTCCGTTGAAGTCTATGGGGTCGCTGTGTCCATTTCTTTTACTGTCTATGCTTTTCTCACAGTGTCTGAAACGGTTCGATAAACCCCTCCTTTCCTAGAGCCTGCTCTGCTCTGATTGGTCAGACGGCCCAGTCTGTTGTGATTGGTCTAAGGCTTACAGTGCGATCATGTCGGAAACCAAACGGCCATTACCACATCTGAATTTCAGCTCCGCAGGCTTACAGTAAACCGTAACGATGGAGTCGGTTTTACTGCATCGATTCGAACATGAGTCTTCATCCTTTTGAAGTGCATGCAAAGTGGATTTGCTTTGACAGAGCAACAACACAAACCAAACCCTTCCAGTCTCAGCTACACTATACAGTGTTTGAGGTGCAAAGGAGACGTTGTTCGCAGGCAGCCAATGAAGACAACAGGCTGGCCTGGCCTTATGCAAAGTTGCTACAAACCCAAGGTGAGACTGCAATTACTGACGACTCATTAAAACAGTTTAGAAACGCTGCTTTCTTTTGGGAGACAATAACTCCCTTTATCTGCACTCTGATCTTTGAAACTTTGCAGGCCTTTTACAATCACACACAGCTAATTACACACTACATGAAAGGTAATATCTGAAAAAGCATTCACATTGTTTTAATCATTTTAATCATTAATCATTTCAACGGAAATTATAATATCAAAGCCAGATACTGGTTTGCTAACTAATGCATGTCTCCAGTTTAGTTTTAACCACATACAGAATTCATTTCATCCCCCTAAAAAAACATTTAATCTTTTTTTTGAAAAACCTCCCGGAAAAACAACGGGGGGAAAAACGACAGAGGGCGGAATCTCAGAACTGCTGGCGGAAAATGTAAAGGAAAGAAGTCTTTAATTAAAATGATACTGTAACCAATAAACAGCGGAAATATAATTTGTGAATGTGCTGGTGAATGAAGGAAGGCGTTGTCTGCGTTGAGGTTTTTAATTAGTGTGGCAGAGAGCGATAGTGCCCCTTCACTGAGCAGGACGAGCTCGCAGAGAGAGGAGCGTGATGGAGGAAAAAACACTTCAAATCCACTGTTTATACCAGTCCCACTTCTTATTGTAGAGTCACATCTCAAAGGGGGTTCGGTTATATCTCGCTGCCAGCAGAGATCGGCACGCACACAGTTGTCTGCAGATGTGCTCAGTCTTTATAATGATACGGTCAGGCTGTACAGAAACTCGACGTATGTCAAACAAATTTAGGCTGTGGTAACACTTCCTACACAATCTGTATAACATAATGCATAATAATAGTATTCTTAAAGCACTATTATTTAAAATGTATTGTAGTACAACGTATTATCAGTTGTTAGTTCTCGTAAATCATTTTAACCGTTAATATTCATAATTTACCCATATTAATACCAATTAATATTCATGATGAGCAGGTTTTTGATGTCCCCTTACTTTTCAAATCATATAGACTTCATATAACGTGTCACTAATAATAGTATACTATAATATAATATAATAATAAAAGAGTAAAATAATAGAAATTGTTTATTTATATTTAAAAATACATTAAAATTGATTTAATTAAAATGTATTAAAATGTATTTTTACTTTTATTTTTGCATGCTCCTAGTCTTATTTTGCCAAAAAATAAATAAATAAAAAATAATAAAAGGTCATGTGTCTGAGCTGATAAAATGTATAACTTGAATGCAATGCAAGTCACTTTGAATAAAAGCCTTTGCCAAATGCATAAATGTTTTGCCATGTTTTTATTTGTTTATTTCCCCCACAGATGCCATCTGAAAGGAACCAATCACACCATTACAATCAAACCAACACTGCATCCACTATACTGTTCCTGTTTTTTTCCGAGAGGGATGGTAAAAAAAGGTTGTCAGTATCCACGGGAGGAGCTAATCCGTTCATTCAGACAAATGAAAGCTGTTTCTCCTCGCCTTTCATGCACACACACAATTAAGTCTTTCAATTTCACTTTAATAAGCACTATTTCCAACAGTATCTCCAGCAACAATTGAGGCCTGAAAAAGAACTTTAGAGGGTGACAGTTTCTTACAGTGGGGATTAAAATCAAAGACGTTTGCTCAGAATAATAACGAACAAACTTGATCTGTATTAGCATGCGTGTCAGTCTCTGTCAACTGGACTAATCTGCATGGAGTTGAGTTGATGGTACAATAGTCATCAGTGGTGGAATTACGTTTGGAGACACGGACCCAAGTGTCTTCAAGTTTATGCATTTAAAGCATTTTAATTTGGAATATATTATGCAGCAACTTTAAAGGCATGACCAAGATAAACATGCATATACTCTCACAGAAACAGTTTCAGGTAGACCCGTCACCCTATAACAGTGACACTACAACTCTGAACCTTTACTGTAGGAAAGAAAAATCACAAATGAGATCTTTGTAATATATCAGTTGTTTCCTTTAGACAACTAGTTTAAAAGGAGAACAAATGGTGATTAAGTTTACAGTTTCTTGAGAAAAAGCCCCCCATCTTATATAACACTTCAGTTCAGATTTATCCAGTTCAGAAGAGGCCTCAACAAGATCTCAAACTGTACTCAGATTCGCTGCAAAAAGATTTCAATATAAACTAAAATATTTCTCATTAAAATCTCCAAAGGATAAATTACTTGAGACTTTATCCACATCTCTTTATTCTTATAGTACGACAACTATTTTTCTCTCTCCAGGAATTGCAGGAGAAACAGTGGTCACATTAGATAAGTTTAGTTAATACATTAACTAACAATGAACAATACATTTGTTGCAGTATTTATTATTATAATATTAGTATTTGTTTAGCATTAATGTTAGTCAATAAAAATAAAACTCTTCATTGTTAGTTTATGTTAGCTCCATTTAATGTCCATTAAATAATATTAACAGATACAACTTTTAATTTAAAAGTTGGCATGAAACAGAAGTTGCGATAGTCTTTTATTCCCTATTGTGACACATATCAAAGAGAAAAGGCTTCTGAAAAAATAAAATATGAGGGGCGGGGCTTGATTTTGTCCGTGCGTTATTAATTGTATGTTTGGATGGTTGTGGTTTGCTATTGGTGGGTCTCATGTGAGTGACAGGTTGCCCCGCCCTCATCATCAGAGATGAGCTGCAAGAGGGAGGGGAAGTTATTTTGATTAAAGATTACGAGGCACATGAATTAAAAAAATAATGATATGCACAGATAAATTATTTATAATAATATTCCATTAGAAAATAAGAATGGTCACTTTTGATTTAGTAATTAATTTATTAGGATTAATAAATGCTTTAGAAGTCATTTTCAATGTTGGTTTATGTTAACTAATGTAGTTAACTGATGTTAACAAATGGAACCTTAGTGTGAAGTGATACCGAAATATATAAGACAAAGTTACTTAAATATAAACAAGATGTTCATTAAGTCTCCAGAGCTATGAACGAGCAACATCTGAGCTGTTTCTGTATTTCTCCGAATACCTCCGTCTAAGCATCACACCACCCACCTCACTACATTCCTCAATGGCTTTCCTCCAGTGTCCGTTCGGTAATAGGCGTCGATAATTAGACGGAAACTGTGTGGCTGTTTGACCCGTGCTAATTAGAAAGTTTGCAGACTTGGCAGCAGAATTCATCGGTGGGATAATGAATCATAAAACGGTTCATTACAGGCGGGTGAGGAACGTTCTCAATCTCAATAAATGGCCAAGGAGGCCTGGCAGAGCCGCCAAAGCTGGACTCACACGCACGCCACCCCATTTAGTGCCTGAAAAGTGACACACACACATACACACACAGCTTTGTTTTTGTGATTTATGAGGACATTCCATAGGCGTAATGGTTTTTATACTGTACAAACTATATATTCTATCCCCTTACACTGCCCCTGTCCCTAAACCTACCCATCACAGGAGACATGCTGCATTCTTACATTTTTAAAAAAACATTGTTTTTTATGTTTTTTTAGCTATCTGAAATATGAGGACTCATGCAATGTCCTCATAAATCACGTGTAAGTTGTAATACCAGTGTAATATGCATGTCATTATACACATTTGTGTCCTCATATATCACAACAACAAGCACACACACACACACACACACAAATTCACTCTGAGTGGCTGCTATTACCAGAAAGTTCCTGCTTTCATCTGGTTCTATCTCTCACACGTCTGCTCAGATCAGCTCTACACAATACGGGCCAGTTAAAGCTTTACTGATCACAGGAGTTTTGGACATGTGACGTGTCCTCACTCGACCAGGATGGGAATAATAGGAGACTTTCTGACTGGACGTGCCTCGAGGAGTTCAACCCTGTTTGTGACAAAGTAAAACACGTAGGTTGTGGTTCTGCTGTGATTTATTAGTGAGGTTTACTGAGGCAAACATCACTCTTATTATTGCTTATATAAATTAGCTTTGGAAAATGGCAAACCGGCGCTGCTTTAGCCCTACACGAACTCCTCCTTTGCCTATGCTGGGATTAGGGCCACATCCCTCAGGATATGCGTGATGCCAACATCGTCACGGTGTATAAGAACAAAGGAGACCGCAGCGATTGCAACAACTACCGGGATATCTCCCTCCTCAACATCGCTGGCAAGGCATTCGCACATGTCATCCTGGTCATCCTGCAGACCCTAGCCTCCCGCATTTACCCAGAGTCCCAGTCTGGCTTTAGAGCCGGCCGGTCAACTACAGACATCATCTTTTCCCTACGCCAGCTGCAGGAGAAGTGTCGAGAGCAGCAGATACCACTCTACGTTGCCTTCATTGACCTTACGAAGGCGTTCGACTTGGTTAGCAGAAGTGGTCTATTCAGGCTTCTACAGAAGATCGGCTGCCCCCCACAAACGTTGGCTGTTGTCATCTAGTTTCACAATAACATGCACAGCACGAATTGTTTTAAAGGGTACCCCGACTAGTGTGGCATGTTGGCCTTATAAGATTAACGTGGGCGTCAGCTATAAAAAGGTGATACAAAAACACTCCAAATGTTTTTAGTTTTATTAAAAAAAGCCGAAAATCCGTTCACTCGTAGGCCGCCATTGTTATTTACGTCTCAATGCATTCTGGGTAGTGACGTGTAAAGGTTGTAGTTGGTTGAGCCTAGCCGCTGTAGCCGCTTCGTTTATTGTTTTTCCAACGTACCGGATAGCTAGCTAAGTTTTGACAGTAGTGAGATGAACACGTCTGCCGTTCAGCCTTTTCAGTTTGAACCCGAGCGCACCGTAGGCTTAAATCAAGAGAATAACGCGGTGTCTGTGCGGCAACTGCTTGCCAATGCCAAGCGAGAACGACCGCGTTTGCTGTAAAGAGCTTAGTATAGTCTGAGATTTCAGATTTTAAATATGTAGTGCACGGCAATTTAGTGCAATGGTAATTATTAATATTGTAATTGTAAGATTGAAAATGTACATGAGGTAGATGAGCAGAATAGTGTTGACTTTGTTAAGTGTAAAAGGGGGTTGCACACCGGTCCGGACGAGAAGCGCCGCGCCGCGTCTCTGACAACTCGAGGTATCGCACACCGGACGCGCACTTTGTCAGTTTATGGGCAGCAATATTGTTATATTTAAGGACATTATGGAAATAAGATATGTCTGTACTATGTTATGATTGTACTGTACAATTAAATACAATCGTTGCAGTCTGAATTCACTTTGCCTCAGAGCGTCTGTTAACTTGCTCAAAATCCGGTAACATCAGCAATTTTCATTCAACCAGCCGATTTCTGTAAATGAATGTAAAACTAAATGTATATTGCTGCGCAGGGTGAAGTCAGTATATACATTAACAACGATTTGAGACAAATAAATGTAAATTTAATATAAAACTATGTAAATGGTGCTCTGTGGCGCGGCAGGATTTTGAACAAGATCCGAGAGGGTATTTCTATGCGTTCAACTACATAGTGACAGCTTAGGGAAAATAAAGCAAACGACGGCGGTAGATGACTTATTAAATTATTTATACCGATAGTACGATCGTCTGATCTATAGCCTACCCAGGACAGCTGCTGACAAAAAGTGGAGCTCTTTACAGCAAACGCTCTCGTTCTCGCTTGGCATTGGCAAACTGCCGCAGACACCATCTATTTTGCCCCACTCTAGCTTCCTCAACTCTCTGATAATCTTCATTTTCATGTAACTCTTGAGTAGGCCTATCGTTATCCACGTTATTCTCTTGATTTAAGCCTACGGTGCGCTCGGGTTCAAACTGAAAAGGCTGAACGGCAGACGTGTTCATCTCGCTACTGTCAAAACTTGGCTAGTTACAACCTTTACACGTCACTACCCAGAATGCATTGAGATGTAAATAACTATGGCGGCCTACGAGTGATCGGATTTTCGTCTTTTTTTAATAAAATCAAAAACATTTGGAGTGTTTTTGTATCACCTTTTTATAGCTGACGCCCACGTTAATCTTATAAGGCCAACATGCCACACTAGTCGGGGTACCCTTTAATGGTGCAACATCTGAGTCCTTCCCCATCAGCAGCAGAGTCAAACAAAGCTTTGTCCTCGCGCCAACGTTCTACGGCATCTTCTTCTCCATGCTCCTCCAGTACGCCTTCAAGGACTGCAGTGAGGGAGTATACAACCATACCAGGGCTGACGGCAACACTGCTCGTCTCCGCGCCAAGACTAAAGTCACAAAGGTACTCATTCGTGAGATGCTCTTTGCCGACGACGCAGCCTTGACGGCCCACACCGAAGATGGCCTGCAGCAGCTTGTCAGTCATCTTTCCTACGCCTGCAAGGAGTTTGGACTGACCATCAGTCTGAAGAACACCAAAGTCATGGCTCAGGAAATAGACTCCCCTTCATCCATAGCCATTGATGGGTACAACCTGGAAGTTGTCGAGAACTTCACTTACCTCGGGTCCACCATCTCTAGCTCTCTCTCCATCGACACAGAGTTAAAACTGCAGGACCGCCAAGGCAGCAGCGGTCATGGCCAGACTGAACCAGAGGGTCTGGAACAACACTAACCTCACAGAGAGGAGCAGCACACTCCTCTATAGCAGTGAGGCGTGGACCACTCATACGAGGCATGAGAAGTAACTCAACAGCTTTCACTTGAGGTGCCTGTGGCATACAGGACAAAGTACCTAACACAGAGGTTCTGGAACGCGCCGGCATTACGCGCCGACATGTCTGCCATGCTTAGCGAGAAAGCACATTCATTGGCTCAGCCACGTCAGGAGAATGGGAACAGGCCACATTCCCAAGGACCTACTGTACGGCGAGCTGGCAGTGGGCTCCCGACTGACTGGATGTCCACAACTGCGCTACAAAGATATCTGCAAGAAAGCATAAAGCTGTCTGACATCAACCTTGGCACGTTGGATAGCCGGGCAGCTTGTTGTCAGACAGGGCATAAAGAAAGAAGAGGAAACCAGAAATAAAAACCTTGCAGCAAAGAGAGTCAAGAGGAAGGAAAAGCAACTGCAGCCTCAGCAGGCATTGTCTTTCATCTGCAGAAAATACAGCAGAGATTGTTATTCTAGAGCCGGGCTCTATAGCCACTTGCGTTTCAAGTAAAATTCAAAATTACATATTACATACAGTAAATGAATGATTCCAACAATGATTAATAAGTTGAGATTAGATGTGCTGTAACTTAACTAGTGATTTTATATTCATATTTCAACAGTGCCAAAATTACAATTTAAAGAGGACCATCCAGTACACACTAGGAACTGCTTAGAACGCACTAACAACCATATAGAAACTATCCAATGGCCAGTTGCATAAACTGCATAGACTAGTCTTACAAGCTAGTCATCTACTGTAAAAAAAAAAAACTTAACTTTTCACAACTTTTTTTTATGTCAGTTACATGATAAGAGTATGAGATTGGTCTCATTTAAATGCAAAAAGCTTTTTGACACCATGTTCCCAAGTGGATAAATCTGAAAACATGTTTTCGCATTGTAGTATGGACTGTGAAAAGAGGTTTTTTTAGTCATGCG
Source organism: Semotilus atromaculatus (assembly GCA_031834385.1). Lineage (NCBI taxonomy): Eukaryota > Metazoa > Chordata > Actinopteri > Cypriniformes > Leuciscidae > Semotilus > Semotilus atromaculatus. The sequence goes on along the minus strand of JAULUF010000007.1, from coordinate 2,460,744 downwards.
ACTTATATTGAACTGATAGATATCTATGTTTATACCGGCATTGTGCCTGTTATGTGCTATTCACTTTCACACTGTTGCTAAAGATATGTTAATTTGCAAATTCTTAATATCACAGTCCTGCAAATATGACAGAAAATGTAATCGCATTTGCAACATGAGACAAAACATGAGAACAGTTGTGTTTTAGACCAAACATATAATGGTGACTGAGTGCGACCTGGATGCATCAGTGAATGCTGAGATATTTTGCTAAATAAAATGATCCTGTCAGAAGAATAGCATGAGAACTTTATCATGTCTCTACCGTCTGTATAATCTAAGTAAGCATTTATGAGGTTTTTCACATGCACAATAAGATTAATTTGGTGTTTTCTGTGTTTCAGTGTGGATGAGAAGCATTTGGCAAATGTTTGAAAAGCTAGTGTGGGTGGAGAGCGTTTTGAAACGAAAACACCATTTATCCGGATGAATGGAGACGTAGCCCTAGAAGACATTGTTTAGCTGGTTCAGATGTGGTTGATCACGGTTTGAGCAATACTCTGGGTGCATCTCAATACATTTGCATATTACTTGAAGGAGAGCATTGGTCAAGACATGGAACATGTTTTATGTAAATACTGAAATATATGACTTTTTTTTAGACAGACTAAACTATCTTCAATCCTGCGGTCAGTAGCAGCAGTAGTGTTTTCTTTGCTCAGCTGTGGTAAAACAAAGTCTTAGATTGGTGTTATGATATGCACACAGATATAACTTACGAATATATGTTTCTGGGAACTGCTAAATGTTTTAATGGCAGTAAGAGCAAAGACAGCAGCACTCTAACTCTAACCTCCAAGAGAAAACCAGAACAATCCTGGACAATCAAGAAGCTTTTCTTTTATGGACTGTACCAGACACTCATGAAGATGGTTAATGTATAAAAACTTTTCCTATACAAACTATCTGTCCTCATATGAACCAGTGTTCATTTTGACAGCAATTTGAATTATGTCAAAAAAAAAAAAAAAAGGTGGTCTGTGGTCTGGTCTTCTTTTAGTTTTAGTCTAGTTGACTAAATCTACAGACCCAGTAAGACCAGGAACATACATTAATAAAGTAAATAGGGATCATTTTGGATTTAATTTTGGTTTTATAAAAGCAATAAGCCCGGTACAGTGATTTTACCACGGTTACGGGGTGTTAGGCATGAAGTCAGGCAGGTAGGGTTTAAATTTTTTCTTCTTCAGTTGAATTTACTTTGTGGGACTATCTACAAGCTCCACTCTCTCATTCCCGTTTATCTAGATGTGTTTCATCCGTTGAACTCCTAACCCTCCGAGTGTCAGGTCAGGACATCTTCCGTTGCCATGGCAATGTTTAATCCCTGTTCCCAGACATTTTTTTTTTTACCAGACTGCTAATACTGCTTTACCTTCTCATCCCCGACTGTCCTTTAAGCCAAATTAGCAGCCTGAGCTGCAGAGAGGTGGAGAGGTTTTCACTCATGCCTTTATTGAACTACAATTCCCATGAGCCCACGGTCACGTCACGTTACAGCGGACAGTCAAGATAAAAGCACGTGTTAAAGCCTCCTACAGTGACATGTGATGGTTATGTATTACAGCAGAGCAAAGGAACAACGTCCAAATGTTTGATCACACTCTGCCAGCATTCATCTTCCAGCAATCATCCATTACCCATAAGCCTATACAACATCCTGACAGATGAAGGAGTCGCTCAGGATATTCTACAAACATCTGTCCTAGTCAACACACAAACAAATTATCTAAACACAAAAAGAGCGAACATTTGTCTCCTAAAGCTGTACTCTTAACATAATTTTTTTTTTATATATATTATATATACTATGTGAGGTTTAAAATTGTCTGTCATTAGACCGTTCTGTGCCCCTTTAAGAACATTCAGAGTGAATCTTGCTATCATTTCAAAGGACCGCTCAAAGGATTCCCAGGAGATGTTATCAAAGATACAAGACTGTGATTCAGTTATGAAATCCTCCACAGACATCGGACAGACAGATATCACAAACCACGTACAACAACCGCTGGAAATGTTCAGATACTTGGCTTAAACGAGAGAGGAAAATGCTTCAGTAACACTTGAATTCCCAATGTGAAAGAGGTAAAACATGTCCAAATAAATCCTACTAAACAGTACAGCAACACACCCAGTGATTATTGTATACTGTAATAAAAGAAAAAGCACAGAATAAGGAGCCATCTCTGCTGATATGACCTTTAAAAATAAAGTCAAGTTATATTAAATCACAGTTTTGACTTGAACAAAACCAGCTCATTTAGATCAGAAGTTCTCCGCTCACAGGTTTGTTCTGACAGGGTCGGAAAAATAATAATAAATGCAATGCAAATAATGCAATGCATCTAAGAATGTTTTCATGCATAGTGAGAAAAAAGACATGGTCTGGATGTCAAACGGTGTGTGTCTAATTTCATCTGTCACAATATATGTGACATGCCATCATCCTCAAAAAACAGTTGTAAGTAAAATGTGATCTAGAATAATACAAGATGCGAGATTAATTTTCCCATTTACTTATTAATTTAGCAAATTGTTGAGCCAATCCAGTCTAATATTGCTGATTTTAAGGATGAGCTACTTTTGAAGGATGAACAATTTTGGGACTATGTTTAGCCACAATGGAGAATTAGGGCTCTGAAGCAAAACTAACTGATCTAGATGTTACTGTATGAAGAACACGACAAAACGTTTCTTAATACACCAACCGTTGTAAGATTTGTAAAAGTTTTTGAAATACTGCTCATTAAGGCTGCATTTATTTGATAAAAATAAATAAAGTAAAAACAGTAAACATTGTGAAATATAAAGTCTTCAGTGTCACATGATCCTTCAGAAATCATTCTAATATGCTGATTTGCTGCTCAAGAAAACAATGTTGAAAACAGTTGAGCTGCTTCATATATTTGTGAAACTCATTCATTTTTTTTCAGGATTCTTTATTAAATAGAAAGTTCAAAAGAACAGCGTTTATCAAGCTTAATTTAATGCATCCTTGCTGAATAAAAGTATTTATTCCTTTAAAAAAAACATCTTTCTGACCTCAAACTTTTGAACGCTAGTGTATGTTTGTTGACAGCACTCACAGCCTTTGTAGATGTCAGTAGGAATCTGTACAGCCGTATACGAGTAGTTGACTTTATTCTTGAAGTTGAGGTCCTCCACAAACTCCAAAGAGAGAGAGTTCGGGTTTTCCAAGAGGTTTTCTCCATCATCATCATCCGGCTGCAAAGAGAAAAACCAGAGAAACATCAGCACACTCACACACACACACACACACACACACACACATGTTGGTGCAACAGCATTATGAGGACTCTCCATAGGCGTAATGGTTTTTATACTGTACAAACTATATATTCTATCCCCTTACACTGCCCCTATCCCTAAACCTACCCATCACAGGAGACATGCTGCATTTTTTAATTTTTAATAAAACATTGTTTTTTATGTTTTTTAAGCCATTTGATTTGTGAGGACTTTTGAAGTGTCCTCATAAACCACCCATAAGTTGTAATACCAATGTAATACGCATGTCATTATACAAATTTGTGTCCTCATAAATCACATAAACCAACCCACACACACACACACACACACATGCATTCATGATTAATTAGACAAACACTAATTACACAGACATGACAGGGGTAATCCTGCCTCCACAACTCAAAGGTGGAGCTCTTTGGAAGAAAAGCCGTAATACATCGCCAGTCTATTCATCCACGACACAATACAACAGCAGGTATCAAAGTGTTGGTAAATTGCAGAAAATCAATTAGCTTCGGCGATGGCTATCGCATTTGCATTGAAGTCCTTCAGGCGATTAACCCTGTCAATAAATCACCACAATGATTGTGGAATGACGGCTGCTCTAGCCTCTACTTGAGTCCGCCACACAGGCTGGTAATTAGCATTTTAATGCATCTGGAGTCAAAAATTCAGCACGGAAAAAGTCTGCCTTTGAAAGAACTTCAGTGACTGAAAGTATCAAGGCAGCATAAATGGTATAATCACTGGATTTTAATGGTGTGTATTCATAAAATACCTCATTCTGAATGTATGCTGAGCATAATAATTAAGTCTATCCGTAAACTGCATGCTAATTGCATTTACGTAGTGGAATGGCCTTCATCCATAACATTTTTGCGGCATGTATACTATGTGCAATAATACCAACTACATTTGCCATTGGATTCATCCAGTCTCCCACAATGCAATGCACTCAACTTTACCTTACATTTCCAGTGTGACAAACAAATAAATAATAATAATCATCATCATGCATATCCCTTTTATTATGTGAGACACAATACTGGATTAAATGCAAAATAGTATACAGTCTGACCTTTTCTGCAATAATTGTCATTATTCAGTGAATTTTCTCTAACTGTGGTTCATTCTTTTTTTCTCTTTCTGTTTAATTCTTCATCTCACAATCAAACCCTCGCCTTCACGGCAAGGTGAAGTACGTACGGTGTACAGTAATAGAGAGGCAGGGGTTAATTGGGGTTGACGTTATAAACACTGTTTGTTTTTTTGTTTTCCTCAAAATTAAATTCAAGACTCCTGCCAAGTGAGGACTGATTTATGGCCTGCCTTTAATTGTCTATTAAAATGCAATTACAAACTGTTGTCGGGCCGAACATGGAGACGGTGGTTTTCTGATACCCGTCAATAAGACATGAACACGCAGGCGCACAAATATGATACAAATAACCTCTTGGAAATGGCATTCCTTTCAGTTTTGGTGGTAAATCATTTAATCATTGAAATTACTCATGACTAGTTCACATCTGACTCCAGTTACTGTTTTGGCTGCAGTTTCATATATGATTCAGAGCATTAATAATCAGAAAATCTTTAGTAGGTCATGATTAAAGTTGAAACCGGGACCTAGATCAGCTAACCCGAACTAACAGGATTAACCACAGGGCCGGATTTACGAACAGCTTGTGCCAGCGCAAACCTTTTTGTTTTTTGGCCGTTAAAAAACTACTGTCAGGATTTACTAAAGACAGTGAAAAACTAGCAATGAAAAGGTGTGGACAGGGTTATTTTTGCGGCTGACATTATTGCATATGCATTTGTAGGAGTTTCCCTTTCAGATGCTAAATTTATGTGAGGAGAGTATTTAAATTAATCACATTCACAATGATTTACTAAGGTTTGCGCTCATCAATTTACTGGTATTTCGCCATTATTTACCGCCCAATAAAAACATTTCTTAAACTAGACACTTGCGCTGCTCTTGATAGATTGTGTTGTTCATTATGGAAATGATCCGGCTGCATCTGTGTTCTTTAATGTGTGTGTCGTCAGTAGATCACGTGCAGAACTTTACACTCCTATCAGTGCTTTTTTGGAATTGGGCTTTCACACTAATTTGCCCTGTTTAGTAATTCTGGTCCTTAGATTTTAAATAACTTTTGACATTCTGATCAAATAATGAGATAAAGTAAAAATAAAAATAAAATAATAAAATGGTGGCTGATTTTACTATAATTGTGGCGGTTCTTTTGTCGCACTGGAAAAGTCGAGGACATTGCATTGCATTGTGGGATACAGTATTCAGTGTACAGTGTGCATTTTGGCAAATGTACAGGTCCAAGCATAGACACATTTTCATACTGCATTCAACGTACATTCTATTTACTGCAGAAATAGCAAGAGTTGAAAGCTAGTATATATGCTCTTCTGAATATAGCAAACATGAAAATGACATTTGCAAAGCATTTTACTTCAGTAAGGTGACATTTCTGGGTGCAACAGCATATTGAACAGAAAATAATAGTAATAATAATGTTGAGTGGTACATACAGCCGCGGTTACACCACCAAAAAAGAAAAGCTGGTTCAGACGTGGAGGAATTTGCAATGCTTTAATATGAAAACAAACATTGAATTTCTTTAAAACAACATTGATAAAAAAGTAAACAAAGGTCCATTTTTATTTGATGCTCACAATCACTTGAAACTCCTGCTGTCTGCTTGTTAAACTGAGAGATTAAACTGAAGGAATGCTATAAATGACCGCATCACCCTGATAACAAACACGTCTGTGTTTTTCAAGGAAACACATCACCGGCACACACAATTACACCCCATTTTCTGCTCGTTTAGACACGTTTAGGCAACTGATTTGGAAACGTCGTCTTTGAGGGGATCTCAGCTCGATGTCCTTTATTTGTTTACTCTTCCACCTGACTATCCTTCACTCGAGTGTTTTTACCGTCAGTCGAGCCCAGTCATAATTACCCAAGACAGCTTCTAATTAGGAGCTCAAAATCCACACAGGACGCACTGATTGGTTCATTCGGCCCGTCCATAGACCACCTGTTTAACTCCATTCATTACCTCATTTGTTAATTTTATCACCTAGTTTTGAAGGTTTAATTAAAGGTTGAGAGAGACAAAAATGACATTTTGAGGACTCTCTCAATCGCACCTTAACATTTTTGCCTTTTAAGAGTGTTTGCATGTGTGTGACAGTCTATGTCACACACATAATTATGTTTTTAATCATAGACAACTATGATATAATTATGACAACTATGATAATAAATTTGTTTATAATCATAGACAACATCCTCTTTTGATTTTCTAAACCCTGCTCAAAGTACAGATCTTTTTACTATTTAAAGAGGCCATATTATACCCTTTTACAGTCTTAATTTTGTTTTTGAGCTTTACTATAGGTTTCATGCTTAAATATTTAAACAAAATTTTTTATTTTATTGCAGCACCTCTCTTCCCAGTCTGCCAGTAACACTCTGGGGTGTGTTTCCCGAAAGCATCGTTACTATAGTCACAAGTTCCATTAGTTCAACGAGCCTGTGTTTCCCGAAAACATATTTCCAAAGAACATTCGCAAACAGCTTCGCAAAGTTGTGTGGTTGGAACGACAGCTCTCGATCTGTGGTTAGAAGCAGAGTTTCTTGTTTGCATGGCATGTGGACTTAATAAATCATTACCTTGAGCAAAATAAGTATGTTGGCATTCAATACATTCTATACATTTAATTTAGAATACATATGATTGTCATTTACATCTTTTAGTTTGTCAAGAGATTTAAAGCGTCGTTTTTGAAGAGTGTGCATGTGTCAAACGTGCTCTAGTACGTAAGAACGACCCTATGATTGAATCTGGAAAAAAGCGAAATAACTGAGGAAAATGAGAATAAGTCCTCAGATGACATGTCTGTAATACTATTTTATTTGTAGTTTGTTGGCTTTCAACAGAAAACTTGGTGAAATGATTTCAGTGTGTGTGTATGAGTACTTTTTGAACATTTCCAGCACATTTGAACAAAACCATGATAAAATTGATGACCGTGATCATTTTGGCCTCTATAATCATGATAAGACATTTTCATACCGTTTCATCTCTAGCTGAATGGATGTCAACTGTGTTCTACCTGTCCTAATGTCATATTTCAATTTTAGTAGTTCTATTTTGAAAGCTGCAACACAAAAAACACAAGATACAAAATATCTATCCTGTGTCTTTTCTCTCCTCTAGCATGTACATGGCATTCGTGAACCTCTAAGTCCTCTGTTATTTGTACATCATCAGAGGACTTGGCAACTGACAGCCAGAGGCTAGATGTTGGTGTTTGAATGTAAATAACTTAGTGCTTTTGGACCAATGGCGACATAATCAATTAAAAATGAAGCCACTGAAGCATCTGGATTATGATCATGTACTATGCATTTTTAATTTTACAATTTATTTTTCTTTAGTTTTGAATTTTAGATATCCGTATACCACCTGGAATTTTAAAAGTAGTGTAACCAAGGATTAGGAAATATTTTCTAAGTTCTACAGTACCCTTAATTGCATTAATGTAGTAGAAGCTGTCCATACATTGATAACTGTTTCTGGAGATATGCAGGTGCGAAGGAAGGAAGGAATGCTCCTCGCACTTTCTGACCCCATGTTTCTCGGGCCGGTAGGGGGCGAGGTAGGGGTCACGAGTGTCTCAGGTGGGTCGCCGTCCCCTTGGCCCCTTTAACGATGAGCGATGTCCTCCAATTAGAGACGTTGACAGCCCCTAAAGTGCTGAATCATTAATCACAGGCATGCCGCTTCTACCGCACAAAATCACACTCTGATTTATGACTTCTTGGGCTCCATACTTTTCCTTCTCTCTCTCTCTCTCTCTCACACACACATTGAGCCTCTATTCCTCCTCTACTCATCCGGCTTGATATAATGGTGTCCTTCTCCACAGTGTGAAATCAATCAGCCGCAGAAGAGAGTCGGCGTGACCTTTCACTTATACAATGAAAGGTTGTTACTGAATATATGATACATAAAAATAAGGTGACGTGTATATTTGTGTTCCAGAGAAGAATTTAGTTGCTCTATTATAACTTACATTCTCTTACTCTTATATTAAAGCATAAAGCATTCAGTTTTAAGTATCAACATCGTCTCACATGTTTCTCCATAAAATCATTGATGTGTCTGTACCAATTCCAAACAAGCCCATTGTCAAATATGTGATCAAAATATATAAATATTTTTTACTGGCAAAAAAAAATGTAGTTTGCATTACTTTTTAATATTATGAATAGTAATAATAAAACAAATAACAATACATAAATATATTACTAAAATATTATATAATACAAATAAATGTTAATCAAAATTGAACATACATAACTTTTGAAATAATAATAATAGATTAACTAGACTGAATATATATACAATACATATGAATATGTTTTATATATACTGTATATATAAAAATGTTGTGGCCTAACCTGCATTTAGTCTTATGCGATGGCACACTTTAAGGTTTTTGAAGAAATAAACACTAATAATACCTATTATTATCAAAACCTCTAAAAGCTATTTAATAAAAAAACAGACATGAAGTGACTCGTGACAAGAACACAAACAAAAATGAACAGTTTTCATTTGAAGAAGCACAAAAAAATTATAAAAAAAATCACTTACAACATCCGAGTCGGCTTTGGAGTCGTAGTACTGGATGTCATTTTCCTAAAATAAAACACAACAAAAATCACGTAAACATTTTTTTTGGGTCAAAATTAAGCTTTGAGGAGCATTAAATAACCTTCCAGTCTTGTCATTTTGATTCACATGCTTTCTGTATTATTGTTTCTATGCAAGACCAAAAAAAGTTGTCCTTATCAGCTCAATTATTTCCTAAGAAAATAAAGCAATAATGAAATTACATCCCTGTCCTGAGGGCGCTGTCATGAGATGGTAATTGTCATTTGTTCTGAAGCTGTCTGTTGTGGTTTTGTATTTGCTGTCGCATGCTTGTCTTTTTTTGTTTGCTGAATTAGGGATTTGCTGCTGACATCTGCTCATGAAGCATAAAGACTGTGCCTTTTATTAAATAAATAACTCTGAATCTTGACACATAAGACGAAACATAACCCTGAAACTTCACCTTCGCCCTCTCTCTCACTCACTCACTCACTCACTCACTCACTCACTCACTCACACACACACACACACACACACAAAAAATTAGAGGTATTTCGGATTTCATGGAAAGAGAGCTCGATTGCTTATAGAGAGGCTTTAAAAGCTGCTAGATCTGCTTATTTTTCAACCCTATTAGAAGAAAATAAACATAATCCTAGGTATTTATTTGAAACAGTGGCTAAACTAACGAAAAAGAAAGCTTCAAGCCCAGACGTTTCCAAGCAACACAGCAGTAATGACTTTATGAACTTCTTCACTTATAAGATTGATCATATCAGGGACACAATTATAACTATTCAACCATCTTCTACAGTATCGCATCAGGGAGTGCATTGTAGTCTCCCCGAGGACATTTTTTTTTCATTTGTTGCTATAGGAGGAAGAATTTTGCAAATTCGTTAATTCATATAAATCGACAACTTGTATGTTAGACCCTATACCAACTAAGCTACTGAAAGAGATGCTTGCAGATGTCATAGATCCTCTTCTTTAATATCATTAATTCATCTTTGTCTCTAGGATACGTACCAAAAACCTTTAAGCTGGCTATGATAAAATCGCTTGTTAAAAAAACGCAACTTGATCATACAAAATTTGTAAATTACAGGCCAATCTCGAATCTGCATTTTCTGTCAAAGATATTAGAAAAAGCAGCATCATCACAACTGTGTTGCTTTCTTGAAAGAAATTATATCTGTGAGGATTTTCAGTTCGGATTTAGACCGTACCATAGTACCGAGACAGCTCTCATTAGAGTTACAAATGATTTACTCGTATCATCCGATCGCGGTTGTATCTCTCTATTAGTGTTACTTGATCTTAATGCTGCATTTGACACCATTGACCACAACATTCTTTTAAATAGACTCGAAAACTATGTTGACAATAGTGGAATTGCACTAGCATGGTTTAACTCATACTTATCTGACCTGTTAGTGCCATAACTACATTAATAATTTTGTAATATTTTTCCTTATATTAAGAGTGATTATGGTTTTTGATAAAGGCATATTTTGTGTTATTTGTATGGTATCGCGAGATTTGATTTAGTTTTACGTGCTACGTACGTGTAATAATTGGAAGAAGGAAAAGGAAGAAGAAAGGGTGGGAGCTAGACAGTCTTTTGACCGTGAAAAGGATCGAATTCATGTTATTGGAACGTGAATAAGTATAATCTTTTTTTTTGTTTGTTTTGTGTGTTTATTTGAGTTCTCTTAAAATGTAACCTGACAACGAAAAGTAAAGTTTACAAGACAAATTATGGATTCACGCGTCAAATCCTTTGTGCTACACCCTTATAGAAATGGCGAAGAAAGAAAAACGGCTCAGATCGCCATTACATGACCATTATCAGTTTGTAGCAGTAAATGAAGAAATGTCTTATCGATTACAAGTTCAGTATGGCGTACCACAAGGCTCAGTACGAGGACTGCTGCTGTTCACTCTGTACATGCTACCCTTAGGAGATATCATTAGGAAACATGGCATTGGTTTTCACTGTTATGCCAATGATACTCAGCTCTATATTTTTTCAAAACCTAACGAAACTTACCAATTCACAAAATTAATGGAATGCATAGCTGATATAAAAAATTGGATGACTAGTAATTTCCTAAGACACATCTCTTTGAACTAGCATTCACATAATACATTATAGACTTCTCAAAATCAATGTTACGGTGCATAGATTAGGTCAGCCAGAACTGGGAACTCTTCCCTTAAATCCTGATGTACTCGTTACATCATAAGAAGAATGGCATCTACGCTAATTTTAGTGTCTTTGTTTATCCCGAGGTTTTCCCGCAGTCTGCCGGATCCAGGCCGTATTCAGATCTGACTAGCAGCTTCGCCTGGACTCGATGACAATGCAATGTGCCAACTAGCCTCTCCCTATGGAGGATCCCTTTCCCACTCTACAGATAAAGCGTTGTGGGAAATTCGGTTCGCGTACCTACCCCGAAGTGATAAAATAAAATTCTGTATCAAAATTTATAGGCAAGACAAGTAGTTTGTTTAGGCATGGTTTGTAGGGAATTACAAACCTGCGCACATATATTCAAACGCACATAACTATAGAATCAATTCTTAATGCACATGTGAACGCCATCAGCGTTTATCACAGGTTCGCATTTAAAGTCTGTTTAGAAAGAACGGCGTTGTCTTAGCGGCCCCTAATAACAAATGATCATTTTGCCGGAAGTGAATCAATCAAAACTAACTTTAGCTGGAAAATAACATTATTCAAGAACCGCTATAAAGCCAAAACAATCTCTGTTACCTTAAATTATATGTTTATCTCTGTAAAGCTGCTTTGAAACAATCTACATTGTTAAAAGCACTATATAAATGAAGATGACTTGACTTGACTTGACCCACACACACACACACACACTCACTCAAAAGTACTCATTGCTTTAATACAACATTTCCGCATATTTTCAGATTGAATACTAAAACTAACAACTACTAATTTTCCTCATAAATCTCATTACTAATATTGGAAACACTATAAAGCCGTGTGCTATCATTTCTTCCAAAATATGAGAAAAATCCATGACGGAACAAGCTAAAATAGACCAAAGGATGTTCCCTAGAAACATCCCAGACATAATTTGACATGTTTTAGAGTACAAAACCATCAGAATGTTGAGTAAATGTGAGGGATGTTGTGTGTGTGTGTGTGGCTGTGATCTGAATGGATAAGCATTAGCGAGCTGTAGTATCTCTCAGTAGACGTGATGTGCTTCTATTGTTTACGTAGGACTGTTTCAACTGGTTTAGAGCAGCAAATTCCTCTGTCTTGATGCCAGCGCTCTCTCTCTCTCTCTCTCTCTCTCTCTCTCTCTCACACACACTCACACACACACACACACACACACACACACACACACACACACACACAGAGCCCCTGTGGTCTGATGTCTCACGGGGGTCGTGTCTGATCTCCTCCCTCTCTCCTCCTCTGGTTTATACTTCCCATTCACACAGGGGACGCCATATCAAGGGTAAAACTGCTCGATTTCACGGCTTTCCTCTTATTATTTTCTGGAGCATGCAGAATACACAATTTCTGTATGCTTGGAATACACAAATCCTATATTTTTATTAGAATATGAGCATTGATTTTTATCTGCTCCAGTATAACATGTGTGTTAAAAAAAAAGAAGAAAAGAAAATCAATCTGGCCAAAAATCTTGCATGTAACTCTCTTTGAGCTTGATTTTGTTCAAATGTCAATATTATAATGACACATGCAAGTGTCTGACAATATATAAATCCACAATATCAACTCTGACAGATAAAAAATAAAAAATCCATTTCATGACAAGTAGCATGTTTCTGATGTTTCTGCTATATGAATACTTTCTGAAACTGCACAGCTAGCGAAATTACATTTTGTTCTACTATATATCTGTATATGGCTGGAATGACAATAAACTCTAATCTAAATCCAATCTAACATACTGCATAATGCACAATATGTTTTTTAATATATGAAAAATTTATGCTAAATGTTTCAAATAGTAGTGTTATTGTTTATAGTCAGAAATAAATATGGTAATTTTACTAATTACATCAATGTTTTTTTCCTAATTATCCTAACATGTGTTAGTGCATTTAATGTGTCAAGAAAGAGATGTTAAAAGTTGCATCTGGGTTAATTGTAAACATCACTGAAAATGAAGTTGTTCATGTAGGTTATCAAGGTATTCATAAAGACAAATATGACTAGAATGTTAGTATGCTATTCCAAATAGGATCTCCTTCTATCTCTCTCTCGTTTTTTATCTCCATGCCAGTTCTATTCCCGTCTCTCTCTACAGTGCCAATCCAAACAAACTAGACGCCAACACCACAGTGACAACAACAGCGTCTGAGCTGGTCACAAGACAGCGGTCAAAAACGCTGACAAATCTACACAACCCAGCAACTCACACAAGCACACACACACACACACACACACACACACACTCTCACAGCAGCGTTCTCCCGGGACACTGTCAGGAGCGGGAGATCAACAGATAGAGACAGAAATAGAGCGAGAGAAAGTTCCATTCCTTGAAATCAAAAAGCCAGTCAATCGTGAGCGATGACCTCCCGCCCTCTTGAAATCTCTCTTCTGGGCCCTCTGGGTCTGAAGCTTCCTTCCCCAACAATCCCAAACGCACAACACACTCTTCGTCAACGTCATTCCATAAAAACAGGTGCCATGTCTTTTTAAAAGAGGTGATATATATATATATATATATATATATATATATTTTTTTTTTTACTTAGATCCAGACTTGAGAAAAACTAATTTATTTTATAAGCTGCACAACTCCATTATGACAGGCCAAAAATCTGCATGAAAATAAGAAATGGGAAAACTATTACAATATTTAAAAATACAAAAAAAAGGTACTGAATATGTGCTGACATGTTTAGAAAAATGTCTATAGCAACACAATGTTGAGTTTATTATTCAAACATGTTAATAAGCCACACATTTTGTAGGATGACCCTCCAGCTGTGCAAAGGTCACACGCTCTCTGAGGGGTTTAAAGGAGGGATACAGACGACAGAGAAAGAGAAGGACGAGGAGGGAGAGAAAAAGACAAAGAGACGGAGCAATAAGAGCTGAAGCGAGAGAAGAGGAGCGAGCGATGGAGAAGAGAGGAGAGGATGGGCAGCAGTGGACTATTAATAGAAGTTCTCTGCAAAGACAATCCCTCTGGCGGAGTGTGGGCGTCTCTAGTGAGCCAGTGGGCTGCAGTGTGTGTGTGTGTGTGTGTGTGTGTGTGTGTGTGTGTGTGTGTGTGTGTGTGTGTGTGTGTGTGTGTGAACTGTAAACATGTGAACTGTGATCTTACAGTAGCAGCTCAGCACAAGATGTCCACCTTTACACACCTGTGCTCAACACACTAACCGCACCTGTCATAGACACCAAACACTAAGAAATTGTTTGTTTTTGTTCCCTCACCCAACCCAGTATTATATAACATTATATATATATAATGTTATATTGGTATTTTTGACAACACTATATTGCACTTAGTTTATTATTTCAGATGCCTTTTTAAAACACTAAACTGAAAAATGAATATATATATATACAGACCTCAGATAAACAGACCAGTCATGGCATTTATTATAAAGCTAAAATAAAAAAATCCCCTCATTATCCACACCAAAAATCCATTCCATCCTGAAATCATTCCTCGTGTGGGACTTGATTCTAAATTAGATTCAATTTCCAAAAATAAGTGACAAAAATGAGTCAGCAGAATATGAATGAGGAATCACTCATATTCGTGCGTACAGTATGTTTTCCCGGGACACATGAGTCCACGAGTCCCTCAGGCTCCGGGTCCCATCTGTTACGACAGGTCTGCTTCTCATCTGCACTCTGTTTCAACTCAAGCTTTAGAATAAACACACATTCATATGGATGGCTTTTTACATTTTGTTCTGGTATCTAATAGAAAATATATAATCAAACTTCCATTTAGTAAAGTATTAAACAAAAGACTAAATGAATGAATGAGGCAAGTTTAGAAAATAACAAATCAATTCCAATGTGCCTACAAAGAGTGCCTCCATTTTGCTAATTTAAATAATGGCACAAAATTAAATTGTGACAAAAGGAATTGTGTTGCAACAACTCATTTTAATTAACTGAACATGCAGCAAATGTATTTTTTAGTGTGTGCATTTGTCCTGCCAAAGTGCTTGTAGCTTGGCTGAGTGCAAGTCCAAAATAAAGTAGAATGACAACAGTCAATAAAACAATTATTAAATCTCAACATCATCTCCGTTGAGTCGGTGAATCCAGCCGGGCTACTGGCGGTCAGCTTCTCTGCTGTTGCTATAGAAACAGGCATCTTTGTTCTACAGCCATAATAATGCTGATTTGTCCTTTGAGGAAGCACTCGCTCTCATTCCACTGTGTTTCAACTCTTGTCATTTTACTCACTCTCTGATTCGACAGGTGGGTCATACAGATGTACAAATTCACCCTCGTGTTGTTCCTATCAGAAACCCAACTTTCTTTTGTTAAAGGTGAAGAGCAGCAGAATACCTTTGTCCAACATTTGGAAATGAAACATTGTTCTTAAAAATAGAAATAGCAGCTTGGACTTTCCATTTGCAAGAAGAAAGAAAATCATTTGAAAGACATAAGGTTGAGGGTGAGCAAATAATGACAGCATTTACTTTCATAAACTGGTTAAAGTTATTTTTTTCTACCAGCAGGGGGAGATCTATTAAGTAAGGAGACACTTATGTTCAGAATAGCATCATACTACTCATACTAATTCTCCTTACTTCATTTGCTAAAATGTGTAGTATTTGCAGTAAAACTCTATCCCATGATGCAATGCCCATGACTAGATACTTATTAATTGCAATAAAGCTTAAATTAAATATGAATATTAGTTAGATTAGTTCAATTAGAAATGTTGCCTTGGCATTAAACTGAAAAAAGTTAAAATTACAAAAATTATTAACTGGAAATAAATAAAAACTAAAAGTGAAATAAAACTTACTTAAACCTAAATAGCTATTTATTTAAGATAAGAAAAAAAACAAAAAAATTACTAATAAAATTAGTCAAAACACACACACACACACACACACACACACACACACACACACACACACACACACACACACACACACACACACTGTAAGCCGTGGACACACACAAGGCCACCTCAGTGATTTCCTGCCAGTATTGAGACTCTCTACCCATCTGCCACAACTGGCCCCTGACTTAATTTTATGACTGCTATTTTCTGAAAAGAAAAGAAAAAATTCAAACAGCAAATTGTTCCACATACTATTTAAAAAAAGTAGGCAAAACATAGCAGCATGCAGTATATACTACGTAGTGTGCAGAAATTAGTACGCTAGTTCTCCAATGCAAACATTGCCACACACAAATGATTTGGCTGCAACAAACCACAAATTACAAGCTGCTATATTTATCAATTAATACCTACTCAGTATCAATTAATACACATCGACTCAAATGAACACATCTTTCAAATGCTCTTTTGAATGTGGCTCTACTCATTTCATCATCTCCATCCACATACATTCACACAAGCCTTTCATGACGCTCTCAGACACTTTGACATTTAAATTACAAACGATCTCTGTGTTATCCATGGAGACAGCTTAGAACGGAGCCGTATCTCCTCCAGACACACACTAATTAGTTTATAATTACAGTACACACACACACACACACACATACAGACGCTGTACGCCATGATCTGATCTTAAAAGTACACATTGCACAGTGGGCAACCCATTTATTTATGGATTCTGATGGATTGCCGAGTGAAGATATTCACATAGAACAAGAAAATGGGCGGGATTTGATCACAAATTGATTTAATTTTTGAATTAATATATATATATATATATATATGTGTGTGTGTGATTGGAATAACATGATTTGTTCACAAAATCAGGAACATTTTAAGTAAACAGGGTCAATTTTGATTTCACATGGAGAGAAAAAGATTCATCTTGGTCATTGTTAAGTTTAAAACATCTGTCAGGCTCTGTATTTGTCACACACACTGACACACACACACACAAACACACACACACGCATGCACGCACGCACACACGCACACACACACAAACACACACACACACGCACGCATGCACGCACACACACAAACACACACACACACGCACACACGCATGCACACACACTTGGAACTTGGTACCGAGCAAGAATTATTGGTGGAATATTACTGCATCTGTGTGTCATAAAATGCCACATTCCTGTCAGAAAAACTTCAATAACGTGTTGTGTTTAATATAAGTTACATGCTTTATTCTGTCTGACAGACGGCTCGTACTTTGTATGAAAAAAGACAAAACTGACAGGAAGGCAGAGAAACACCAGTTTACAGTACACTACTTCCAAGAGACCCGGTGCACAACAAGTGCTTCTGGTGAAGAACTAGCCTAATGACTGGATTTGGTTTAAAGGTTGTATCAGTGATTTCAGGCCCAAAAATAAATGTCTAATCTTTCCTAACGATCCGCTAGCTGCCCGTCCCATAAGCATGCCGTCAAAAAAACGCGTCTCTGTAGGCAGCCTAGGCTCTGAGATCTGCACACAAAAACAAATGGGTACAACCACCACTCAAAACCAAAATAAAGTGTTCCAACCAATCAACCAAAAAGTTTTTTGACAGCCTGCTTAAGGGGCGGGCAGCTAGCGGATCGTTAGGAAAGATTAGACATTTGTTTTTGGGCCTGAAATCACTGATACAACCTTTAACAGGTTAGTGCCATCAAATATTTGAACGAAACAGAGGCATTTAGCAGCAAGTAAAACAGATATCTGTATATTCTGCTTGGTTTTCTGTTGAAATCATCTCTATTTATTACAGATAGTGTGCAGGAATCCTGTTTGGAAATCATTTGCAATTGATTCTTGCAATTCCATTTCTTCACAGCAGAAATCACACACTTTAAAGATGATATTGCATTTACATCCATTTAAATGAGGTATTTCTAAATAGTAATAAATAAATAAAATTAGTGGGGAACATGAAAAGTGGTTAATATTATTGGTTAATATTATTTTCCCCTATCACACAGCCTTTAATACATCAGCAGGAAGAAAATTAGAATCTGATGACCTATTAGTAAAACAATCTTTTTTCCTTAAAGTAACATCAGCATGATGGATCATGATATATGGATCATGCATGATACGACTCATTTGTTAATTTGACATTAAACATGTGAAAGACAGAAAGACAGTGTGCATGAGAGGCCTGAGGGTCCGGCTCCTTATTAACCCGATCCCAGGGCTTTTAAACCACGACTGAGTGTTTGAGCAGCGTGCAGATGTTCATTTTATTGGCAATAAACAAATAATCATGGAGATAAAACAGCTGGAATAGTTTGCGCAAATTTGGATGCAGTAAATGGCAATTGCCATGCGAAACACATCAGTGTGCGCATCAGATCTATCTATCTATCTATCTATCTATCTATCTATCTATCTATCTATCTATCTATCTATCTATCTATCTATCTATCTAACACTTATTGTGTATAGCAAGTTGCATACATCAGATGCATATGAATAAATTATTTATAATAAATAAAAAAGTTTGTATATATATACACTACCGGTCAAAAGTTTTAGATCGGTAAGATTTTTTATGTTTTTAAATGAAGTCTCTTCTGCTCACCAAGGCTGCAGTTATTTTATAAAAAATACAAAAAAACAGTAATATTGTGAAATATTATTACAATTTAAAACAGCGGTTTTCTATGTGAATATATAGTGAAGTGTAATTTATTCCTGTGATCAAAGCTGAATTTATCATCATCATTACTCCAGTCTTCAGTGTCACATGATCCTACAGAAATTATTATAATATGATGCTCAAGAAACATTTATGATTATTATCCATGTTGAAAACAGTTTTTTACATTTTTATTTTAGGGTTCTTTGATGAATAGAAAGTTCAAAAGAACAGAATTGATCTGAAATAACATTCATCACTACCATTCAAAAGTTTGGGGTCAGTAAGAATTTATTTTTTATTTTTGGGGGAAAGAAATTAGAAAATACTTTTATTCATCAAGGATGAGTTAAATTGATCAAAAGTTACAGTAAAGACATTTATAATGTTAGAAAAGATTATATTTTAAATAAATGCTGTTCTTTTGAACTTTCTATTCATCATAGAATTTTGGGGGAAAAAATGGTACAATGGTACAATGGTACAATGTTTTCAACATTGAAAATAATAATTTATGTTTATTGAGCATAAAATCAGCATATTAGAATGATTTCTGAAGGATCATGTGACACTGAAAACTGGAGTAATGATGTTGAAAATTCAGCTTTCAAATTACATTTAAAAAATATATTAAAATAGAAAACAGTCATTTTAAAATGTCATAATATTTCACAATATTACTGTTTGTCTTTTTTTTTTTCATCAAATAAAGCAGCCTTGGTGAGCAGAAGAGACTTCATTTAAAAACATACAAAATCTTACTGATCTAAAACTTTTGACCGGTAGTGTATATATATATATACTGTACACACACACCATTTCATTTAAGATAATTTCTACAATAACAATTATAATGAATCTTCCTCTTATAATCATGCAATGGAATGGCATTATAATGCATGTCAAACACTGTATCTTTGTGTCATTCTTCATTTAAAACCATATTATTTAAAATCATTGTCCTTTTATCTATCTATTTGCTTTTCTCCTTCATAACCTGTTTTTCTAACACCTTATTTCCTTCTAATTTCTCTCCTTTTGTTG
This sequence comes from Semotilus atromaculatus, assembly GCA_031834385.1. Lineage (NCBI taxonomy): Eukaryota > Metazoa > Chordata > Actinopteri > Cypriniformes > Leuciscidae > Semotilus > Semotilus atromaculatus. The sequence continues at coordinate 2,440,928 of JAULUF010000007.1, read as the reverse complement.
CTTTTCTATTGGCCATCAGATCGTTGGACCTGCAGGCAGCACAATCGCTCTGTGAATATTCCAATCCTCTGATAAGGCCAGGGAATGCTATCCTGTTGCATTGTGGGTAATACGGGTGTCTATTGTTCTCTGAAAGGGTTCCATTGAGGAGTCTGTGTCTAGAAGCAGATAAAATCGTAACACGGCGTGGACACACTACCTGATAACGGCACGATTCAACACACACACACACACACACACACACACACACACACACACACTGATCTGTATAAGAGTGTATTAACGAGTAAAGACAAACATCAAAATTCAAAATAGCCCACACACAAGTATCTGATGATATTCTGATGTAGATATAGCTCCCTCAGTGTAAGTCTGTGGGATTTTTTCTCTAGTTTGATTGTTTGCCAGGCAGAAATCACAAGTCTGATTGCTAAATATATCATTCATGTAAATAGAACAATAATTAGGGTTATGTGTTTGTTCAAATCACTAACCCTGAATATGAGTCATAGCAATAGTTACAGGTGGCCAGTAGGTCTTACATCAATGTATGTTTAAACACAGTAATCATACCAAATTAATGGTAAGTCTGGCATTAGTGCAAAAACAGCTACCAGTGAAATAACACTGAATGTATATATGAAAAGAAAAAAAAATACAAAATTAAGCCACTTTTAAACATAATGACATTTCTGATGTTCAAATTGTCCCTTCTTATTTTCTATCGAAATCAATTATAATTTTTTTTAAATAAATATATAATTCACAAATATGAAAAATATTAAATGTATTTAATAACATTATATATATTTTATATATAAAAAATATTATTTAAAATAATAAAAAGGAAAAAGAAAGTCAGGGTAGCTGACAAGTCTAAACCAGATCAATTCTGGCAAATTTTACATTTTGAATAAAAATTAATTAAAAAAAAGTAATTAAAGAGAAGCAGTGAAAAAAAGGGGAAAAAAGTTTAAAGCTATTATCTATTCTTTAAAAAAGTCAAATAATTGTAATAAAATATAAAAAATCACTTGCACAGTGTGATATATTTCCTGCAGTTGTGTACAATATCCCAAAAGTTCCCAAAGATTTTTAATTTCAGAGAAATTCCAAAAATAAATAAATAAATTACATATTGCAGCTTTAACAGAATCACCCACATACAGTAAAGTCCTCGTAAAACTGATGCCATCCTTAACAAACATAAACAGATCACATCAACAATAACAGTCACAGTAGTGATGCATTTCATGCTAAAGGATCTCTCCTCACTATTTCAGGGTGTCTTGTCCTACATTTCCCCATCATTCTTTACTTATTTTAAAATATTTCTAAATGAGCGCATTTCCCCGAGAGAGCCAAAGAGCCGCTGGCCCTCTTCAGAGCGGTCCTGAGAGCGGCCAATCAACAATCAGCGGCTGCTGCGATAACCCTGTTATTTTACCACCCCGTAATCATTTCCATCAAACGCAGCGATGTCCATAAAATCTGCAAACAACATCCAAATCAGGCAACCTTTTAGAGAGGATACGCATCGCGAGTCGTGAGTCAAGGACGCTGAGAGAGAGAGAGTGAGAGGGAAATATATGGATGCATGCCAGTCCAGATGTAGTAGATGCACTATAGGCCCATTTAATACACACCGACCAGACCAACGCATAACCAGATAATCCACGACCCATGCTGGCACACACATACTGACCATGCAAATGGCTTGCTAACATTTCCCAGGGATATCATTTGCAATTGAAAAGTGTGATTGTGCTCAAAATGTCTGGCAAAACTGAGGGGACAAAATTGTTTTCTGTCATACAAGTGCAAACATATTCATTCAGCTGCTCGAATGGCTGTCAAAACAAATTTTCCTGTGACTGCCACCAATTTTTACACCATCTACCAGTGAGAACCAGCTATTACTACTAATAGCTGCCTACAAATGAACCCAATAAAAGTTACTCTAAAAGAAGAATCGTCCACGGTCAAATTTTCCAAACCAAACACCACTAATAAATCAATCAATATTATGATGGTATCAAATGGTAGAACTATGGTTCTTTGATAAAGTATATTGCAAAGTACTGAAATGAATGGACTACAGTATTTAGTAAAGAATGTCCAGAAAACATAGTAGCACATGGTACGTTTTTTTTTTTTTTTTTTTTTTTTTTTACAGATAAAGTTTTTTAAGTAAGTTTTTTGTTTATTACAGACCTACAGGATTTTTTTGCCTGCAGCACAAATACTTAAGGTTATAACTGAAAAAAAATGAAAAAAAGAATGAGCAATCATACTTTAGTTTAGAGTGATGCCTCCTTGGCAAACATAAGTGTACATTTTTCTTGACAACATCATCAACATCCTCTGCCAGCAAGAAGCAAAGAAAACAATCATTTTTTAAAATGATCTAAAACTGAACAACATTCACAAAGATTCACATACCTAAGACTTATACAAAATAAGCAATGACAGATAAATGATGTTTCATTATAAGTCATTTTAGTTTAGTTTTTAGTGTGGCGCAGAAGCAAGTGCGATTATTGTGTTATTTGCCTCAGCGCGAACAACAACGGATGATAAACAAAAGAAAAAAAAGTGTGTGCTGCATGAAAAACAAGTCCCAAGACCCTATTTTTCCACCTGATAAACAATGTTCTCTTGCAAAAGTAAGCAAGAAAACGCCTCAAGACTTCCTGCTTTTATGCTGAACTTTCAAACATGCATTAAATTGTAGCAGTATTGAATCAACGCTGCATCGACGGACTAACTAGCTGTGAAATAAACTACTGATTGTTTTCCAAATGACTTTACGCTAAAAGAAGCGGAAGATTACACATTGTGATCAACATGTGGTGCTTCACTTTATCTGAACCTGTGAGAATCAAATTTATGACAAAAAATACTCCGCAAACAGCACCATTTAATTCAATGGAAGTGGTAAAAACCTCATCAACAAACTGTGAACGTGTCCATGAGAGAACATGTTTGCTATCCTCCCATTTCTACCGCTTTCAAAAGAGCTACTTTTCTTTTTTCACTTTGTCACACACACACACACACACACACATACACACGCACACACACACAGGGACAAAGAGAAAGACCTTCATGGGGGTTTAGCGTGTGATGAGATGGGCTGTTGTCTTTTGGAGCGTGGCGAGGTGGATTTGGGGATTTATCGATCTGAATCGCAGCTGTATGGAGGGATCGATGGAGAGGCTTTAGAGACGAGGAGAGCCTCAACCCCTGAGCGCCGTCTCCTCATTCGGTTGGCATGCGGGGGATCGCAAATTCCTTGCGGCCAGGGAACTTTCATCCTGTTTATATAGACAGCACAATCATTTACAATTATGTTCATGGCAGATGCTTTCTTACTAAAGCAAATCTCCAAAAAGTGCATGAGGTGTAAGTGGCCTTTACTAAAGCTGGTCTCAAGGGATACAAATCCACTAATAAGGCGAGACTTCAGGCGGCAAGAAGAACGTCAAGACAATTACATACAATCGGCTAATAGAATTTCAGAGTACACACTTCTTTAATGGTTGTTTGCAGCACATTAGTTTCAGAGAACACTCGTCTCATAAAGAAATGCTTTATATGGGTTTTGAGTAAACTGATGCATATGGCACACAAAATGGGAAACACTTCAGGAGTTTCGAAGTCGTCGTCTGATTGGTTGAATCCTACAGGATTTCCTGGAGAGGTGTGTGTGGCGTTATAAAACGGTCCTCCGGGAAACAAAGCCATCGTGATGCCAAACCCCCTCATGGAAAAGGAAAGCTATGTTGTGTTTACAGCTGTGATAATGAGCGCTTATTATGATCTACTAAAACGACACAGAACAAAAAGAAATGTGATTGGTTGCTGTACATGTCAGTCCTTTGGCCAATGAAAGCTGCGATGGAGTCCAGAACTAGGCCGGAACAACAACATACAAAGTACGATGATAATAATCTCAGGTACTGATTATGTGATTTTGAATTGAATGTGAGTTTGAAAATCATTTTGCGTGACCTTATACTGAGAGAGACAAATGTTTTCTCTTTGTATCGCAGCTTAATTTGACAATCTTATATTGACAGGTAGGAATAAGATGAATAGCCTTGTAAAGGTGGCAGGAAAAGTCATAGGAGTAAGTCAAAACCAGTGTACTGACAGTTATCATAGACAGGGTTTAAGTAAAGTACATTCAGTTGTAAGAAATTCATATCACCCTTTATATAAAGAATTTCAATTGTTGCCTTCTGGGTGTCGTTTAATAGTGCCGGGTGGAAGAAAGGAAGTTTTTTTCTGTGGCTGTTGGTTTAATTAACTCTTCATAGATATGTTACTTTGATATGAACTATGATTTGTGCGATGTGGTTATGTCTGTTACCTTCTGCTGCAAAACTAGTTTCTAGGGGGACAATAAAAGTAAAACAAACAAACAAAGGGATAATTCACCTCAGATCTTGAAAATAACTGTCAACTCAATGTGAATAAACAAGTGTATTCTATGACAAAGATTGTTGCAGTCATTCAGTATGTACTTTGATCATGTTAAAATGGTGCAATATTTATGAATTTGATAATATACCTTTTTATAAAGCGAGTGCAGTGCGCTTGCAGGGAGATTCCGCCCACACGCTCTTCTGATTGGCTGTGATTTTTGATTGATTTTGTCACATTGCATCTGGTGTAGACAAATTGCTTATCGCTTTGCGTCTGGTTAGGAAACGGTGTCAAGTCACACTTAAAAATGTATTGATGTCATTGCATTAGACAACATACTGTATTGAAGAAAAGCAGGAAGGCACAAACATGTGTTTCAAGCAAAATATTTCACAATAAAGAAGTTATAGGAATGAAATGATCAAATTGTTCTAGTGTTGAATATTCAGACAGAAATACTGTATGTCCTAGCAGAGGAACCGCTAAACATGACTCGAACTAAACCATCGAGAGAAAAAAAATAAAACTCACATTAGGAGATTTCTATACATCCACTAAAAATAACCAAAACACCAGCTGATTTAAAGACATCAAGCAAAAATGAAGAAATGTGAAGTTAGTGAGGAGAAAAGATCCTGAAGCATTTGAACAGATCAGTAATCTGATATTTTGTTTTCTAATGCAAGTTTAAGTGTGATTTAAGACGACGAATACATTGTGGGCCACTGAAGAAGAGATTCTGAAGAACTAAAGAATAAAAAGTTCCTTGTTGGTCTTCAAAAAGGTTCTTTTGGGGTTCAAATTGCCTGTAGTTGCAAGAATGCAGATAGTACAAGAGAAGAAAAGGGAGTTTGGACTGAAAGCATGCCGTGCAGGTAAAAACTCAGCTTCTCTCTTTCTTTTTTCTCTTTGACCTTTCCATTTCTCTTTGACTTTCATATGAACTAGCCATTTGTTCAGCATGCAGAAGTGTGATGGCTCCCGGAGAGAAGTGTCAGAATATTCAGTGAAGACGAGGTTTGCAGAGGAGGCTGAGAGCTAAAGCAGTCTGAGTGTTTCTACCTAGAGGAGAGACACTCCAGTAAATTACAGAGACGACTCCAATCAGGATGCTAAAATTACAAAAGCTGAAGGGTCACCAAGGCAACCACGGGAGGTAGCGTGTGCTGGACTCAAAGTATGGGATGAGATTAAAAAACATAGCATCATGAAAAAAAGCCTCTAATATCTCTCAGGCTTTTTGCAAACAGCTCAAAACTGTATTCACTATTTTAGCAGCATGCAGTATGTACTGTACACTGTGCCCAGATTTTCTAGATGACCATCAACAGTGTGCACAATACTGTAATGCAGTGATTTTAATATGTAAAATATCTCTTCATATTATCTGTCAACATTTAAAAAATAAAATCATTATATTTACAGTATGTATGTATGTATATATATATATAGCCTATACAAAATCTCTCTCTCTCTCTCTCTCTCTCTCTCTCTCTCTCTCTCTCTCTATTATATAATATTTTTTTTTATAAATGAAAGTACAATATATATAATATAAACTAAATATATATATAATAATAATCATGTTTAGTTTAAACTATACATGAACTAAATAAAATAAATATGTAACTAAATATATATATATATATATATATATAACATTCTTTACGTCTTCATTTTATTTCCAAACATTTTTAAATAAAATATATAAATAAATACAAATATAATATATAAACCAAACATATAATATAATAACAATATTTAGAATATAATAAACATAAACAAAATAAATAAATGAATAATGTTTTTAAAATAAAGTACACACATTTAATTTAATGTAAAAATAAATAAATAAAGTCGCCTGAAGACGGCACTTGCTGAATGAGGGCATGGGACATGCTAATGTTTTTTAAAAAATTGCATATTGCTTCACATGCTACTTTTTAGTCCAAACATTTTTGCCATTTCTTGGCATATTTTCCCAAAGTGCTCCGGTCCCCGTACCGTACGTCCATCTCGCTGACCACTAATGGCATGGATCGGTACTACAGTTAGTGCCAGCTTTGCCCTGCAGCCAAGCAGCTCAGCTCTGCCACAATAAAAACAGTGTTTGAGATAATTGGCTCTTCAAAGTGGAACGAAAGAGCTGCTCTCTCTCCCGTCCCCTCTAAGTGGCTGGGGCCCATTAGCCATTGAATACATTACCACACATAGAGGGCCATCTTTAAGACCTTTAATCAAGCTAAAAGTAGAAATGTATAAGACCAACCTCCATTCTGGACTTACTTCATTAATAAGTCCTAGAGCTGGGATTTTGCTCTTCCTGTCATATTTTATTCTTATTTTATTATGCTGTTTATTTATTTGCTGTCAGCTTGATACTTTAGTTAAACATGATGCTAAATGGTGTTTTTAGAACTGCCTTTATAAGCATTCAGAGAAGTTGCTGTCTGAGTAACCAATAAATTTGTCAAATGTAATTTTCAAAGACAAACAGTTTTAACATTGTATGATAAACCTCTTAAAGGGATAGTCACCTAAAATTTTTAATTCAGTCATTAATGAGCCACAGAAGTTTGTTGAAATTACAAATAAAGGGCTTTTCAAGCTTCAAAAAGGACATGAAAGCACCATAAAATAAAATAATCCATTATATAGTCTTCTGAATACATAAGAGCTTTGTGTGAAAAACAGATCAAAACGAGAGACATGAACATCATTATTTTGAGTCAAATCTGTCCAATGAATCAGTTAATCCAAACTGGTCTGAATGATACGTTCATAAAATAGACTGACTCGGTTCTCCAATTCAACACAGTTACAATTCAACACAGTTTTAGCTCACTGGAAAAGATTATCTGTAAATAATAACTTAAATTGTGTTCTGTTTTTCACACAAATCCATCATACGACATTTGAAACTTGCTCAAGTTTTATAGACTACATACTTCTCCATTGCATTTGTGTCCTTTTGGAAGCTTAGTGTCTATAGGAGAACATGTGCACTAAATAACCTGACAACCTGAGGCTGAATAAATAATGACTTTTGGCTGAACTATTCCTTAAAAGTTTAGAGCACCTTTTCACAGACCTTAAATCTAAGAAACATCTGTTGCTGAGTGTAAAGTGAAGACGTTGAGGGCTGCAGGAGACTGTGAACTCTTTGCCAGGCTTTATAGCCGCAGGTTGAGCTTCTGGAGGCATGAAGCATATCCACAGGAGAGATAATGGATCTGCGTTACTGACCTCCAGAGGAAGAGAGTCGGGAAAAGAAAGTGACAGAAGGGCACGAAACCAAAGAGAGTGAGAACTGCTCCCCGCGGGCGTCTAATGTTACGGATTATCTATGGCTGTCTAACACATTGTGTTGTGTGTTAGACTCTGATTGGAATGGAATACTAGCATACTGTGCAGTACATACTATTGTTTTTTTCCCACAAACATGTGAAAAACATTTAATATTAGCGGTGGGCGATATGACCAAAATCTTATAACACAATATAATTTATTTCGTGATAATTATGTCCTATATTGTATAATATATTGTAAAGAGTTAGCCTGGATGCCAGCCAAACTAAGTCCCGCCCACAACATTTGAGGATGAGAAGTTCGGTCTGGACTTGATCCGTTGTGAAGCAAGTATTCCCGAACCAAAGCTGTTCGGACCAATCAAATTGTCAGTGCGGGCTTTATACGATAATGGACAGATGATCAACAGTAACGTAATCATCCACGTCACCAAAGAGCGCTTGGGTTGAATTCATTTATAACAAAGAATGGCTGCCGCTGGAGAATTGAGATGTGTAGATTCAGCCATCGCGTCTGTTATAGAAGATGTAGACAGCGCATTCATTTTAAAAGAGGAACAGAGAACCGCGATCAAGTCGTATGCATCCCTCAACATACGTCATTTACTCCGTTGCTCTGATTAGTTGTAGGTCTATCCAATTGAGTGCAGTGGCATTTTCTTTCCTGGTTCGGTTGAAACGCCCCATAATCACAGCCCAATGGAGCAGTATCAGACTCACATTCGGAGTAGAATCTGAGTATGACTGTGTCGGGCTAGTAAAGAGTATAAATATCAACATAAATTGTATAATGTCGTCACTATATAAATTAAACATACATTTATTTGTATTAAAGTTACAAAAGTGATTCAGAAGTGCGAGATTTTCTCTCTTTTGTTGTTTGATTAACATTAATGACAGACGGCAGCAGGTTTATTAGGCTGCTGTCACTTTAAGCCGAATCCACAAATCCAACTTTTGTGTTTTCTTTCTTAACTGTTTACATTCACTTAAGACATAAATTACTGTTTATGAGGCTACTTATAAAGACAGGCATTTTGACATCTAAATATGTGTATTTAATTGTTCAAGCCCATTATAGGTTGCAAAAATCTCTCGGTTCAGCTCTCAGGCGCTTCATGAGCAACGGTTTTATGTCTCTCAGACACTACGCGCATACGCTACGCTACGCGTGAACGCACAGCAATGTCACGTGAGCAATAGAGATGATAGTACAAAATGAACGGTTAATCACGTCTACCGGTACACCGCCCACCTCTATTTCAAGTAGTACACTACACCGCTGTCACATGACCTCACCATAATGTTTAATTCAGGAAGATAGAGACCACATAGCAAACACACTTAAACTAAAAGTTCTTCAAAATGTCATATGCACAGTACATATTGTAACCAAATTTCTGATTTAACAGACCGCATCTGAGGCGACTTCATATCCCGAAACATTAACCTAAAGTCAGAATATTTTAAACACATGCAGGGGAAAATTTCCAGAATGCAATGTCAAAAGAACTGCTTGAAAATAATGCAACCTTCTTGTTTTATGATGAAAGGCTTGATTGATTACAGAATGATGATTATGGCAAATGGCCTGGAAGATGGCTGTGTCTCTCTCACCATAGTAACCCATCTGTAGAGTGCCTCTCCTCTCTCCCCTAATGGCACAGCTATTAGCACTAATGCATTTCAAACATACTGCTGACACACTGGATGGAAAGTGCACATTTTTCCCCTCTCACCGCTGTCTTACACAGCGCTATCCTTTCCTTACAACACCCCTTCAAACACATCTAATCTAACAGGCCTGGGCATCCTCGCAGCTCTTTACCTTCAGACCGACAGCTACAAGTACAGGAACATACGCTGATAAGCTAACGTTAGCGGAAACAGATATGGATGAAACCATCGTAATGCATTCAGTGATAATGAATAGAGCTGTAATTGTAGTGATGGTATGATTGTAGCCACATTAATGGGTTGTGCGACATTGAAAATAGTTATTACTTTAGTGCTAAGCGCAGCAAAAACAAATGTAGCTATTATCTTAACAGCATGTTGGGAAGCTTTATTAGAAAAAGCAGCAACTGTGAGATTGCAGTAGAAACCGCTTTTATGTTTATGTGCATTTATTTCATATCTATGGAAATATGCGTGGTAATATAAGTGGTACTAGTCAAATTCTTAAACAAATGATTCAAATCTTGAGTCTATAAATCAAATCTTTTAAAATGAATCATTTAGTAGTTACAAGTTTAGAATAGTTTGACGAATCATTATCTGAATTAAAGGATTAGTTCACTTTTAAAAAAAACTTTTGCTGATAATTTACTCCCCCCATGTCATCCAAGATGTCCATGTCTTTCTTTCTTCAGTCGAAAAGAAATTAAGGTTTTTGATGAAAACATTCCAGGATTTTTCTCCATATAATGGACTTCAATGGACCCCAAACGGTTCAAGGTCCAAATGACAGTTTCAGTGCAGCTTCAAAGGGCTTTAAATGACACCAGACGATGAATAAGGGTCTAATCTAGCGAAACCATCGGTCATTTCAAAAATAAATAAAAAAGTTTAAGTTGTATAAGCACAAATGCTCGCCTTGCTCTGTTCTGTGATGCGCGTTCGTGACTCACGGAATACGCAATTACGTTGAAAAGGTCACGCTTCTGTCCTGACTAAAATTCTCTTTTAGCCTTTTTAATATTAAAACACCCAGGATACGCACACGAAATGGGCATTTTAAACAATAAACTGACACAAAGACATTTGAATATGTGTATATGGTCCTCCTTCCTCACATTCGTAAACACTGACTCGGTTCTTCCGCCTACGCGTGACCTTTTCAACGTAATTGCGTATTACGTGACGTTGTGAACGCGCATCACAGAACAGAGCAAGGCGAGCATTTGTGCTTTTTTATTTATTTTTGAAATGACCGATGGTTTGTCTAGATAAGACCCTTATTCATCGCCTGGTGTCGTTTAAAGCCCTTTGAAGCTGCACTGAAACTGTCATTTGGACCTTGAACCATTTGGGGTCCATTGAAGTCCATTATATGGAGAAAAATCCTGGAATCTTTTCATCAAAAACCTAAAAAATATTAAAGCAAAAATCTTATATTAATTGTATATATGTGCATGATGTGCATATACACTGTATATATACACATTTTCTGTATGAGACATTGTAATGCAGATGCCTTAGCAAAAATCAATATATCACTGATAAAACCAGAGCAATCTGGTAAATGTATTTATATTTATATTGTTGACCCATGATGCTTTATAGATATACAAGACAACTACATGTTTTCATCACGTCCAGATCTAGATCTGACACAATCCTTGTTTATTCTTCTCAACGGTGCCTCGTCAACCGTATTAAATATGGTATTACAATACCCAGTGAAAACAGCCCCAGTGTAGCGAGTCGAGGGAGATGTAGTCTTTTGGTAGTCGTTGTGCTGCCTGCACCAGTTTAAATCAGACAATCGCATTAATCAGACAAGAAATGGCTCTCAAACCAATTGTGACAGAGAGGCTGGCCTAAACGACCTTGAGAAATAAGACGCAATAAAAGAATTTAACGACTATTTCACAGACTATTGCATTCAGATGGATTTAAAAGGCCCGCATGCCACGACTAGCGCTGTTGTTATTACAAGGCGAGCCGGGAGAGCTCGATAGATACTGTGGTCAAACACGACAACTGCTGCATTCAAACAGCTTATTCACTACTGAGGATGGAGACGGGTGGCTGGACAAACAAATACAACATGTCAAACACTATACATTGTATGATCTGGAATCATGAGATCCTAACATGATGATTCATGACATTTTATCGACAAGGACAGTCAGGCCAAGCCGGTTATGCAGCACCTTATGAACTTAAGACTTAAAAAATAAAATAAATTAAACATTTTTGGACTTCCAGAAATATGCTTGGATCAAGCTAAGACATTTAATAACATGAAAAAAATAATGTAATTAATAATTATAATATATAAAATGTATGCAGCCTATTATAAATTAATAAAATGAATATATATCATCCTGGAGGATGATGTCATTAGGAACTGGCATTTTTATATTACAACATAATTTAAAGTAATATTGATTACACTGGTGAAATTTTTAATTTTTTTTATCTATTAATATTGACCACAAATTAAAAATGGAAATCCTCAAGAAAACATGTGTAATTTGAAACATTTTGATTAAAGGAAAACATAAATGAACACCTGGAATATTTCTTAACACATTTTCATTTCAACTAATACGATTTCTATCTTTAACATTTTATCCAGCATATTAATGCATAATGCATAACGGGACTGGCCCGGTCAATAACTGACGTCTTTATGTAAAGCGTTTCGTTGTGTTTTTCACATCACTGTGAGGACAGACGTGTGCAGGACTCTCTGAACAGATGAGGTGTGTGGTTATCTATCATGCCTGTCATGGTAATTAAGTGTGTATGGCAGCTGCGATGTCTGGCCATCAGGGAAAGCGCGCGGGGCAAAGTAATGGTGACTCGAGCAATGAAGTACGAGCTGCCTCGCCGGTCGCTACGGCAACAGCAGCCACGGGATTCTGGGAATCTGGGCCGATGATGTCACCTCTGTTAGCACAAAGCACAGATGGACTGAGGCAGGTACTGAACAAGAGCTTCGCAAACACTCGCATGGCCAGGTGTTCTCGTTCCCACGGTTGGCCATGCATGCAGAAACACACACGTGGTCGGTGTTTATGGGAATACACTAAGCAAACAGACGTGTGGTGATGCGTTTGCGGGTTTGCGTACGCACATCAACGCTAGCGGCCTGACCTTCTGCGACCTCTAGCCTACATGAAAAGAGTTACTGACTGACGAAAGAGGGTGAGCTTTGTTTATTAGCAAGAGACCAAATGTATGCATTTCATATCATAACATCTCATATCATATATTTCTTACCATATCAGTTCGTTTGTTTCAAGCAATTTGGAAACTACCCATCATTTAAAGTAATTGGCTCTATGCACGAACGCTGCTGACGTATTCCCGGTAGAATCTCAGCCAGCGTCTTTACTTCCGCATAGCGGCAAAACTGTAATATAATTCATTTTCTCAGAAACGGAGACTGACGGAGATTTTAGAAACTGATTCGTTAGTCGGATTTCGCATGATATGAGAGAATACTCACCCTCAAAGTTGTCGATGTAGCTCGAAATATATAATTTAAAGCCCTTCTCTTTTTTACTCTTATGTGACAGATAACTGCCTCACAATAATGTTAACATCATTCACGTTAACCGCGGGAAGTTATTGTAAACAGCGAGTGTAATTTGTCATTATCTCCACCTAATGCAAAAACGGCTTGCGACGCAGGACCGGATGTGACTGGGCGGACTGAGACAGAACGCAGAAGTGATCGTGCGGGCCTATACAGTCAATCCTCTTAAACACTACAATCTATCCTCTTAAACAAGACTACTATCACATTGAAAATATTAAATGGGGCAAAATCTTTTTAAAACAGTGCATGATTTTGAGATCACATGATCAGCCACATACTTTATCTCAGTGATAAATTACAATTTTAACTTGCATTTTTATATTTTAACTGCAGATGTCACTGGTGTGAATCCTACAATGTACGTTTAAATTAGGGTTGTTATTGTTAACTAATACCATTAACTCTTTCCCTGCAGCGTTTTTGGGAAAAAAAGTTGCCAGCCATTTCATTCAGTTTTGTTTTGTTTAATAAGCGGATTAATGTTGATGATCGCGTTATTTTACATAAGCATCTGCTTACATATGATATCACTTGTTTCTGCTTCTTCACAAGTCTTTTGATCAGGAGATTCTGTACTCTTTCAGAAGATGCGTAATAGCGCCCCCTATCGCATAACAGCGAAAACACGGAAAATGGCGGGGAAAGAGTTAATTGTTTTCGTTAATTGAAATAAAGCTGAAATTAAACTAAATATAGATTTTAGGGGAAAACATACACTTGTGAAACTCAAAAATATAAATAAACATTATTGATTATTATTATCAATAAAAATTATAATTAAAAATGTTGCCTTGGCAATTAACTGAAATAAAATAAGTACTAAAATTACTAAAACTGAAATAAACATAAAAAATCAAAGCTAAATATAATCATGAAAAAACTATGCACATAGCAAAATTACTTAAACAAATAAATATAAATTTAAAAAATATATATAAAAAAATTAATGACAGCCAATTAAAAATATCAATAAATAATATAATAGTATTCAAATAATATTAAAACACTGCTTTAAATTAAATACATTTACACTAATACTAGTAATACAGTTAAGAACAAACAAATTAGTGACTAACACAGAGTAATTAACTAAATATTTTTAATTTATTCTGATAAGAAGCTTGAATAAAAACAAAAACAAATCAGTGAATAATTGATCTGAACCGTCCATGAGAACATCTCTCCCACTGCTATCAATTGCTTTTGACAAGCAATAGCGAGTAGCAAATCATCGCTAGTAGTGTACATTAATATGTGTGTGTAGCTTAACTACTTCAGACTAGCTTCAGCAACACCATTTATAAGCCTGTTACCCTTCTGTATATGATCTGCGTGCCTCTTTTTCTCGCCGTCTCTCATATTTACTCCATCCGTCGCTCTGAGACTCGTACGTTTTTGCGCTCCTAATGTGCTAAAGAGCATGTGAGGCTAATCTAATTATAGCGTCGCTCCAAAAGAGAGAGTGAAACTGTTACGAATCTAAAATCGACAAATGGAGAGACCCCTCACCGTATCCCAGCATCCTCGACGCCCCTCCTCTCGCTCTTGTCTCTCCCGTGAAGACGGTGAATTGGTTTGGCCCCTACAGTGCTTCATTACCTGGCCTAATTATAAAGGCAAATGAAATCAGCCCCGCAATACATTATTAATGTCCGCACGCCATTAGGATTCAATTGCAGTATTTGCAACAATATGATATTTTCAAACTGTTTTCACGCCTGATTAGAAACGAGGACAGATAAGAGGGAGGTGTGAGAGGAAAGAGAGAGATAGTGAAAGAGGAAGGCGAGTGGGGCGGGAGAAAGAGGAGAGAGTGATGAAAACACAGAGAGAGAGAGAGAGAGAGAGAGAGAGAGAGAGAGAGAGAGAAAAGCTATAAGGCGTCGAAAGCGAAAGCGGCACAAGTAATAAATAAGGAATGACATATAGAATTTTTTTAAAAATGTGTCTCAGTACTAACGTTTAACTTTCAAAAACAAATGCAAAACTACATGTGTTTGTGCTAGATTCATTTTCCCATGCACAAATGAGATCTCATTAATATCTCAATCTTGTCTCCAAGCAATGACCAATCAGATTGAATCAGGGGCGTAATTTGCGGGTGGGACATGTGGGACATGTCCCCACCACTTTTAAAACCTCTCGTGGCACGGATGTACCAATAGAAATAAATAAAACATCCAGCTGGCAGAGCATTCATTTCGTTCGTTTGTTAAATAAGATGCGATCTAGCGCTGAAAAACGTGTTTTTTTAAATCAAGTGATCAAAGTGCTCGTTGCCGCCAGTGTTACAGAGTTATCGTGGCAGACGCACAGTCTTCACATGCACGCGCGCTTCAATCCGTTTCGGAGGCTCTTTGTTCGTTCCGGTGAAATCACAAAACAAAAATGTACACAAACGTGTCCCTGCTCTAGGCTATATAATACAACCACTGATGAACATATCCGGTTTTGCTAAAAAAAAAAAAAAAAAAAAAAAAACATTCGTGCGGATTAGAACCAGAACCCAGACCATCTGACATGCTCGGCAAAAGTTCTACCACTGGACCATTAAAGGACACAATCAATCGGATGGATATATGTATATATTCACGTGATTCATTCATTTATACACACGCGCACACGCACACGCACACACACACCTGTCCCACCCACTTTTTAAAACAAAGTTACGCCACTGGATTGAATATAAACTTTTTCTGAAGGAAAGGTCAGAAACATGCATTGCTACAGCACATGCAAATGTACTAACCCATCGCACAGACTAAAACAAGTTCGCACATTATTGTCGTTTACAAACCTCCGTTCTCAAGATACTAAAGTCTAAATCTCAATATGAGCTCAAATATTTCACCATGAAATCAAAATTGACTGATGACGTGTTTACTGGCACGAAGGCAGGACAACCTGTCACTCACATTAGATCCACCAATAACAAACCACAACCATCTAACCATCCAATCAAATCCCAATGGACAAAATCAAGTCCCGCCTTCCATCTTTTGTTGTTCGAAAAGCCGTTTCACTCGGACATACGTCACAACAGGGACGTCTTCAATTTCATGCCGCCTTCACACTCTGGAATGATCTGGGCTGCTCTCCACATTCATTCTCTAGTTCTATACTCTGACTGTATGACTGTTGACTCATTGGAGTCTATTTTTCTTTCTCCAAATACATTTTAGGAGAAACAGGACAAAGTTACTTTAATGAATCTAGAAAGAGCTATGAAAGCCTGAAGACTTGGCAAACGGAAATAACCAGAACATGTCCACACGTTCAATAACAGTATGACATAAAGAATGATAACTATAAAAATAACTATAACTGTATTGGCGTCCACTGTAACTGAAGATATCATTCTGTTTATTATAAATGAGCTGCAGTTTTGCTCTTTAATGTTGGGTGGATTCTGATTGGCTGTGAATGTTTTTTATCATTCATCAGCAGGTAAAAAAAAGTTCACTCCTTATTATCGTTATAGTTGTGTTGTGGACTCTCGTTGAATTAGAACAATTATTAAAACTTAACAGTTATACTTATTACAGTTACTGTCCTTGTACATTAGTTTGTGGGATGGCTGCTACACGCAATGCAGAAACATGCATAACATACCATACTAGTAATGACATTTTGATTTAAAGTCATGATGAAATGTAGCGACATAAACACAGTATGATGAATTGTTCAAAATAATATCTATAACATGCAGAGTGAATTTTCATTTCATGTGCACTTTAAAAATAAAACCCAACTACAAAGTCATCCGAAGACAACCAAGGGTATGCAAAATCCTCCAGAAAAGTTTAGAAATAGCCTTTGAAACAGGTTTGTAATGTACATCTATGTCTATGTATGTGCTTGTGTGTGTGTATGATCTAATACACAGTCTTTCAGAAGTCTATCATGTCACATGAGTTGATGCCGGAGCATTAGTGTGACAGACAGCGCTCTGTGTCCTCTATCGCTCACCCCTTCACTGGTGACTTTAGTGGCTAAGCAGGCATGAATAGAGATGGGCTCTCTCAGAGAGGAGGTCTCATAATTATTAGTTTTAGAGCCTTTTCTCAAATATCCCGCGGGAGCAACGGGGTTAAAAATCCATTTGTGGGAAGTGTAGCATGACAGCAAGCACGGTCTCCCTGGAGACAGCCAACATCACACAGCAGTGTGTGTGTGTGTGTGTGTGTGTGTGTGTGTGTGTGTGTGTGTGTGTGTGTGTGTGTGTGTGTATGTGTGTGTGTGTGTGTGTCCTCCATATGTAACGCATTGGTCTGGTGTCTGTTTTTGGAGCAATGAACAGTCCTGTTCACAAACCGGGCTCGGCTGTAAGTTAATACTCATCATTCACAGAGTTGTACACTAAAACACCCTTTTATATGTTCATCTATGAAATAGTTTGGCTAAATTGAAATTACCTGCTCTCACAAATACAAATTTGAGACAAGCTGCTTTCTTTTCAAATAAACAGTCTCAGCCTTAAATTTTAACAGTATAAATCATTTTTCCTTTACCAGAACCTGAAAAATAATAAATTCTTAAATATACATATCCATACAGTATGTCCATCATCTATCCATCCATCCATTTCCATTTGTGAAAGGTAATTACTGGAAACGAATAATATAACAATTATGTCTTTTCTACTATTACTGAAAGCAAGCAAATTATATTCTTCTTATATTTTCATTCAAAAGTTGAGAGTAATTTTGTAACCTCAACTATAAAGACAGTTGAACTTTGACCTTACTTTGATTGCATCTTGCCATGAGTGCTCTCGTTGGATTTTTTCAGCCTCTCCAGCCAACCTCTGAAAGACAGAAAAGATAGGTCAAAGGTGAAGGATCATGGGTAACAGAAGAATGACCTGAAGTCTCAAATCCATGATGACAATTTGTTTTAAATCAGGTAAAAAAAAAAAAAAAAAAAAAAAAAAGTTTGTAAGGTAACGTGTATATTTTAGGTCCTGTGAGAGTTCACAATTTTAAGTTGTTACATGATTTGTGACCTGGCCCATTATTTTGAGTCCCTTTGCGCTAGCGTTGTATGCTCTAAAGTAAAAATGGAATGATTCATTTTTATGTTTCTATTTCACACGATTGCACACACATAATTACTCAAATGATGGCTGAGATGTTACTTTTTATTTTAGAGCTTAAATCTCAAAAAGTGTTTCTGGGTCAAAGTGACTCATAAAACGATGAAGTCTGTCACATTTTCAAACACCTTTTTGCTCACTAGTTCATTTCGAAATGGGTCTAAGGTGTGAGAAATGCATTTTTAAAAAGTACAAATATTCCATGAAGTTTCTCAATTATTATACTTTAAGCTCATTCTGCATGTATAATAATTATAAATTAATTAGAAAATGTTTTGAAATGCTTTTCATACCAAAAGTATTTGTCAACTACCCGTCTACTAGTTACACTGGTGGGAAAAGCAGGAACATAAGTCTACATTTTATTCAAAAATAATTTCTGAAAGGACAATAAACTTAAACTTAAGTTTACATGCATTATAGTGTTATTTTCTGGAAATGATGCCTAAATCAATTTATTTAAATCATTTCAAGATGCACCAGGAAAAAGGTCTTTACAAACTGGAATCCTACAAACCTTATGTAAAGTGCTTTATGTATTGTTTGTAACGCAGGATAAATTGTCTCTTGACACAGTTCTCAGAACACGTGGGCCGCTCAGCATGTTATAGATTCATTACATGCGTCATCATCATTGAAAAGCTCCATCTCTACAGAAACAACCCACTCCTCTGTGTTAATGGTGATAATTCACTTCACACCTGCGCAATGTCAGGAAACTTTTCCCAGAAAGTCAGTGAGGCAGATGTTTCACAGAAATCTACATTCATGAACAGATTCAATTTCCCCTACACTGATTCACAGGCTGCATCACAGTCTTCTACTGCACACTACAACTGTGTGCTTCACTAATGGTGGATGAGGAAGTATGTACTTTTGAGTATGTGACACAGTATGGAAGTATTGGGGCAAAATATTGCATGAATGTGTTGTGTTAGCATCTTGTTACGTGAACATTTTTATACAAAATAACCATCTTTAATCATAGCACAAATGATTGTGGGTAATATTATCCAATTACACATGCTTCACTATTTTACTACAAAATACTAAAGAACAGTCACAAATGAATTATGGTCGCTATTAGGCCTCGTTTACACTGCAGGTCTTGATGCCCAATTGTGATTTGTTGCCTATATCTGATTTTTTTGATCGTCCGTTTACACGTACTTTCAATTGTGACCCATATCCGATTCATGTGTTTACACTTGACATACTATCTGAAACATCGCGCATGCTTAAAGGGGGTTCTTGCACAGATGGACGAACACGTTATATGCTTGATGCTAGCTCTGCGATATATGCGAAGTTCGCCAAACATTACCATGATTTAGAGGCTAAGGAGGACGAAAAGGACCATCATTGCAGCCGAGAGAGAAAATAGTTTTTGCGTGCATGATACGCACTGTAAACCCCTTGGGTAGGATTAGGGGTGAGGAGTGCGTGCGTATTATACGCCATAAAGTGCAGATTATTGAAAGCGCTATATAAATGCCTCATTCATTTATATCATATGCACGCAAAAACTATTTTTGGCGTAAATGGCACGAGAAATAAAATTCGTGCTATAGATACGCAGTTTCATGAGATCGTGGCGGGCTTTAACGAGGAGCAGTGGGTTCGTAATTTTAGGATGAGCAAGCCAACCTTTGATATGTTGTGTCAACGTGTGTCCATATTCCTCTCATACGACGACACAACGTATCGCAGACGCGCGTCGGGTTTCTCTCGTCATTAAACCGCGGAGACGAAGCCTAATGCCTCAGAAGATCCGATCTGCCTGTTTACATGACAGTCGCATTGGCACATATCTGATTTATATCTGATTTATTTCCACATATGAACGAGGCCTGAAACCGATCTCGAAATATCCGAATGCATGCATTTTTATCCTGTTTACACTGTCATAGGACACATCCGATCTGTGTCACATATGAGCAAAAAATCGGAATTGGGTCACATTTCACTGACAGTGTAAACAAGGCCTTAGTCCAAACAGCATGATGGGATACACATTTTTTTTTAAAAATAGTACACCAAACAATGTGATTTAGGATGCACTAATGCTAATTTTGCATACTCCTAAATATGCATAGTGTGCAAATTAGGATGCAGCCTACTGTAATACTGTGTTCAATTCAAAGTGAGTTGTGGAATATTCTTGCACTTTTCTATGAAGGATGCAGGAAATTCCCAGTTGCAGCAACAGACTTGATTTCAGTTTCAACATGTTGCCGTCCAAATGAAGTGTGTGTTTAATTGGCTGCATATTGATTGCATCAGCACTATAATTGGTTAAATGTGCACCATGCTAATTTTAAAAGTAGCTGATCCAAGTAAGACTATGGAAAAGAAGCTCTCTCCATCTGGACGTAACAGTGGAGTTTTTAACTGACCTATGCAGTTCTCACTTCCTCTGCCATGAAGGAGAAATGAACACCTGACAACTTCAGACCGGACCACAGATCAGTGTGTGTGCCCAGATAAAAATGGAGGAAAGTTTGCAAAAGTTTTTCCAAAAATAATTGCTAGACCTTTTCAGGCTGTCTCTTCAGAGTTTGAACAAGATGTTCTTTTAATACGAGCCCATTTGGTGGAGGTTCATAGCTGAGATGCCAGCATAATAATGGAAGGATAGCTGGACATTATATTCCTTTCCCATACATCCCTCCCAGCTCAGGGAAATGTTGCTTGAAAAAGCAGAACGGAAGAATTGGCTCTCTTTCAATTCATGAGTGTGTTAGGGTGCTTTCACATCTGTAGTTCGGTTCATTTGGTCCGGACCAAGGGAGAAAAATTATACTTTGTAGCATTTTCAGGCGTTTTGGTTCCTTTTCACACCACACTGATTGCTCTGGTCCGAGTCAGTTAATGAAACGAACCAAAATGCAGTCACGTGACAACATCCACATCACTCGTTGGTCAGATGGGTCTTGAACGTATTTTCACAACTGCACGTCGATTGTCAGAATTAACGTGGGGGAAAATTCCAACAGAACTCCCGGAAATAAACACCGCTTTTTACTATGGAGAGACGACTGCGTGGGCTGTTTGTATCCCTGCTGGTCATAGTTTATTATATAGTTTTCTACACCACTTTAGGCAAACAATAACATTTGAGAATGAAGCGAGGATGCGGCTTGAAAATAATGTTTTATGCAATGCACGCGGCGAGTCACTTCAGGAGGAGGCGACGCGTGCATTAATGTTGCTAAACAGTGACATAATGCACAGCACGGCTGACTACGGCGGCTGGTTTAGTTAAAAAATGCGCAGTTCTTTGGCAGTTGGGTCTGTTCGGGGTCGGATCACGTCTCACCACAAACGAACCGCTCCAGAGTTCGTTCGAAAGCATACCGAGACCACCTCTTCGAGGAGGTCTCGGTACGCTTGTTTGGTCCGCTTTTGGTGCGCACCCGAGTGCGATTGCTGCATTCACACCTGCCCAAACGAACCGCACCAAAGCTGAAAACGAACTCTAGTGCGATTCAACCGAACTAAATGAGGCAGGTGTGAAAGCACCCTTAAATTGGCCACATCCCACAGGAAGCTGAATTTGAATTTTAACTGGAATTACAGGAAAAGTTTTCTAATTAAAAATACAGCTATAGACATTTCAAACTTTGATTTTCTAGTTAAAAAAAATTACTAATCTGAATTTCTTAGAATTTAGATCATTTAAATTAAAATTCCTTATGTTTAAAATCTGTTTATTTTAAGCTTCAAATTCAAATCAAATTCACTCCAAATATGAAAGTGGTTTGGTGCAGGGATGGAGTTTTTTGTTTTGTTTTTTGCAAATTTTTTTTTTAGAGCTAGATAAGCCAAAAATATGTATAATCAATCAAATAAATGTATACATTTAAATAAATGACCTGTAAGTCCAAGGGCATCATGCATGCCAAATGCATATACACACGTCTTATATATATATATATATATATATATATATATATATATACACACACACAAGCTTTTTTGAACAAGAGCAGAGTGAACATTCAACTAAACATGGCTGTATAAAAGACATTAAAACGTGGATGAATTAAAATTTCCTCAATCTAAATGGAGATAAGATAGAGATCATAGTGTTTGGACACCATGATTTACTGGATGTAGATTCTCTGGGCCCTCTAACTTCAAACAGACGCTCTTCTGTGAGGAGTCTTGGTGTTGTGTTGGATGGTGCATTCACTGTTAGATCGTGCTTTTTTCAGTTGAGAACTATAGCCAAGGTAAAGGCTTATCTCCCTCCTAAACACTTGGAGAAGGTGATAAATGCTCTTATAACTTCTCGCCTTGACTACTGTAACTCCTTATATGTGGGTTTAGACAAGTCATCTATTCAGCGTCTGCAGCTAGTCCAAAATGCCGCTGCCCGCCTCCTGACAGGAAAGAGGAAGAGGGACCACATTACATCTGTGTCGCGTCGCCTTCATTGGCTCCCTGTCTATTACAGGATCGATTTTAAAATCTTACTTTTAGTCTTTAAATGCCTAAATGGTTTGGCTCCATTATATTTAAAAGAGCTTCTTCATGTCCATATACCCCAGCTAGAGTGCTGAGATCCGCTAATCTCCTCCTCCTGGATGTGCCTAGAAGCAGACTTAAAACTAGAGGTGATCGAGCCTTTAGCGTAGCTGCCCCTAATCTGTGGAACAACCTGCCAGTCCATATCAGAACCTGTTCTACTCTAGAATGCTTTAAATCATTGCTAAAAACACATCTCTTCTCCTTGGCGTTTCCTTCCTGGTAAATTTTTATGTTAATGTTACTATATCTCGTTTATAGTATATTATAATGCTTTATTGCTGTACTTTTATTGTGTGAGTAGTGCATTGTTGTTGTATTTTAACTTGTGAAGCACCTTGGTCAACCTTGGTTGTTTTAAGTGTGCTATACGTAAATAAAATTGATTGATTGATTGATAAACATCACCTTTTGTGCATCACAGAGGAAAAAGGTTTGGAATAACATGAGACTGAGACTTGCTTTAATCATGTGTGGGAGCGCGGTATTGTTTTCAATCTCCATTTTCGGACACCATTGGACGTACTATAATCAGAGCAGCTCCCACACAGGTGATTCACGCTCTCCTGTCTCGCTCAATCCCTGTTATTCGTGATTCTCCTGGGGAGATTCACCTGATCTGAGTCCAGACTCACCCACGAACACCTGCCGCCCGTCTCCGGGCTCAAGGTGCGAAAACTCCCACTCATTTCCACTCGGAGCACGGGCAGACTTCCAGACGATCTCCTTCACTCGACTCTTGACAAAAGAGCCCTCATAAAAAATATCAATTACATACCTTTCATTGACTGCATTCAAAAGCTTTCAAACTGTGGCTTAAACGACTAATAGGCTCGCTGCAGTAATGCACCTAATGTTCGAGAAATAACAGAGCGAGCGTTTGAGAGGTGAGCCTAATTCAAGGGCAGTTGCGTTTAATGGCTACACCATTAGGAGTAATGCAAGCACCAAATGACACTCCACTCCAGGGTGCCAATTCAAACGGTATTAAACACTATGTCTTATTGACCAGGCTTGCGCTAGGGACATTTTCTACATCCATCCTATGCTTTTCATGCATTTTAAGTCACGGTCGTGATCCTGATTATAGGTCAGACCTCCATTTAATACAAAATAAATTAGTTCTAGATATTAAGTGTAAAGAAATGTTTGTTGTTGAAGGTGAGGAGTGTCATTTCTGCACCTCTAGCAGAAATTAACGGCATTACAATATTTGGCAGCGATCAGTATTTATTGTAATTCTGTTTTGTGCCATTAGTGGTGCAAAATTACACACTCACCATTTACTATATAGTGAAAGCTGAAGAGTTTGAAACATGGGGAAAGAGCGAGTGAAAGTGAGTGAAATCGAACAAAGTTTAATGTATGTATCCTGAACATATTAAAATTTTGAATTTAATTTTTTTTAATCTAAATATTCAGACTGAAAACATAAAATGGCACATAAATAAATAAACCATCCAATTGAACAATAAAATAAAAAATCCAATTGAACCTGATTTATGTATAAAACCAGACCTGTACTACACTTACATAAAAAATTAAAAAATAAAAAAAAGAATAAATACTGCATTATTAGTTTCCATTAATTACTTTTCTAAAGTGGCAATGAATAGTTTGAGATAGTATCAGTATAGTATTAGATTAGACTAGCTCTCGGTTGCAGAAATCTGCATGTGACAGAGTGTATCATACACTCATAGTATTATAAAATCTGTGCCTGAATATAATCAGCTCAGTACAGTTAACCTGAGGGCATTCGCTGTAAATGTCGAGACTACAACAGCTGATATTTAACTCTGAGAGGCCGTTGGATCACTGATTGATGACCGCTAAGCTGTGCACAAAACACATATGCACAGTTAAACAGCCATGACACCTCTGATTGGAGCAATATTTACAGTAGAGAGCAAGTTTGTCAAGTATGTTTAGTTTGGCCTCCTCTGAGTAATTCATATAAGACAATGTGAAACCTTTACTGTACTGTCATAATAAAAGCTTCAGGTCTTATTGTACAATATGTACTTATTAGATCAATGCAAGTTTTTTTTTTTTTATAAACATATAATAATATCTCCATCCTTGAAATAATATAAGCAACACTGCAAAGACAAAGAAAAAATATAAATAATATGTATTTGAAAAAAATGTTGAAATATTGAAAAAATATAACATATTTAATCTAATATTGAAAGAAAAAAAAAATAGGAAATTAGATTCTGCATTAATAAAATGAATTATATTTTTAGGTCTCTTTATATTTATATATTTCAAATGAAATAAATTCAGTTAAAATACTACTAATGACGTATACACAATTTAAATAATTTGTCATTATGTTTACAGTAATGATATTGCATTATAGTAGTCAACAGACAAGCTTAATTGTCAAAATAATTTTTGTGACTTAATTTAAGTTGAAAATTTGGCATATTAAAAATGTTGTGAATGCCATTTCATATTTTTCTTTTAATTAAGACAGTGTTTTAGAGTTTGCAGAGTGCAGACAACAAAGTGGCATTTAAAAAGTCAGCGAAACAGAGTGAAAATGCAATATGGCTTGGTTATCTGTCTGATCAGTAATTGTGTCTCTCATTTCTGTGTCACCGCAATTCAATCTCTGAGACTTATTGTTTTGTACTGTCTTTCTCTTATTGCCTTTACTTCCTTTTATCTCTCCATCTTCTTTACCGTCTTTTCTGGGCTCTGTCTCTCTCTGTCAGACGTTATTTGGTGCAATTGCTCAAGTTTGCTAAGGCACCCTTCACTATTATGCAGGGATTTAAACAAACCGCAAACCCCTGACCTTAAGAATGAAACTTCAGCACGTGACTCGTCCTGCATTGTTCGTGCTGCGGACATAAATGATCCCACACGGCTCTGTCTTCTGTACTGACATCAATGGATAAAAACAAATGGCTTATAAACCAAAGGCAATGACAGATAGATATTTTCCTCTCTCCGCTATTTTTTAATTTCATTCCCTCTTTTCTCTCTCAGCTTGCCCTATCTGTCTCCCTCTCTCTTTTTTCAGTAATTCCAGGAATATAAAATCCTTTCCAAGAGCTGTAAAAATGAAAAACCTTAATATTCATAACTGCTGTTTCACAGTAAAAAAAAAAGGGCAACTATAATCACTCACACAAGCAGTCAAAGAGAACAAACACACAATGGCTGTACATATTAGCATCCTACATGTAATATAAATATCGTATGGATGGATGGAAATAATGTTGTTATTTTCCATTTTAACCAAAAAGTCCAAATGAAATTGCCTCTGCAACCTGCTTTACCTCTGTAATGTGACCTATTTCCAAGGGAAACAGGATATTCAATGAAAAAAATAGATTGAATTGATTGGAAATTGATATTATTCAATATGCATATATGCAGAAATTGATTTGATAGTGAAAACCGAATCTTTTGCATTCTGTGCAGTGTGCATATTTGTTAGAGTAGTATGGCAGTCTGTTATTCCAAATATATACAGGCATCTCACACTGGGAAATCTGATGCATTGAGGTCAATCAAAAGAGTTAAATGGTTTCATTCAATACACACTGAAGCGTGTGGAAGAGGAAGTCAAAGTCTTTGTTGCCGTGCCACTGTGGTGCTATACATGAACAACAAATAGAGAGATGGGTGGATGAATGGATGGAAAAGTGAATGTATGAACAGACAAATACATGCAGCCTTTACTTAAACAGAAGCACATCATGTGCAGGTCAAAAACATATAAAAAAAGTCTTTGTTAGGCCTACATTATTGTCTAAATCAAACACAGAACATTCAAATCACAAATAAGATATCAACTGTGATCTGAGAATATTTCAACTGTTTCTCATGGAGAGCTTTAAGATTAAATGGAGACTTTTGAGACTTGAAAAATGTCCGTTGGTTTTCGTTTAAGGGAACTTTATCAAAACTCCTCAAATGTCAACTGGTTTACCACAGCACTGAAAGTAAATGGAGACTTTTGCTCAAATCTAGGTTTCTCAGATTTTCACACAGTGATGGGTCTCATCTGAGAGTTCATAAAAGAACTCAACACCTCAAATTGCAATCAAAAGTCAGGACTTCAATCAAATAAAAATGTATCATTAAATTCAACAAAAATCTACTGATCTGAGCTGCAATTCACATGGAAGTTATGCCGCTATGAATGATAACAACAGTTTACACCGTAATGGGAGAATGTTTAATTCAGTGTGTTTCTTTGTAGCGATTTGCTAAATTTACTAGCAATTTATGATTGAAAATTGTTTCATGTCCAACACCATTTTTTAGAAGACTAAAATTGTATTAATTAACATTATTATTATTATTATTATTATTCTTTGTTAGTTTTCATAATAATTTGTAATCATTGTATTTTGTGAATCACAGTGTTCTTGAATATATGTGTGAGAGAAGGAGACGTGTGTGTGCTGGAAGAGTCAGAGACATGGATGTGTATGAAGTTTCCACCGAAGCATATGTTGCCTTAAGGATTGGGTAAGTATACATGTTAAATAGAGACCATATGTTCCTCTGAGCGAATGAAACTCAACCTCTTTGTCCAGAGGAACGGAGAAGGCTGGAGAAAGCTGGGGATGTGAACATCTCTACAGTAAACACCCTTTCTCTCCTATGATGACACATAAAATAAATAAAAGATATCTCTTGGCAAAATAACTGGTGTTGAGTGCCGTGAATTAACAACAACAGGGGAAAGCTTCATTTCTGAATGATTTCAAAAGAGCATCCTCAGAGAAATAAAATCTTCCTCAGTGCACGTCAGAGTCAGTTTGGTCCAAAGCAAAGATCTTCACAAGAGTAGAAGTGAAGCTGAGGAAAGATGCAGCAGTGTCCAGCTCTCGCTCTGGGCCCTAAACCCTTCATTCACTCCTCAGCGCTCAGCTGGGATTAAACCCAATCACTACGGCCACTGAGCCAGAACACACACTAACAGATGGGCACACACACACACACACACAGATACAACCAGAGAAAGACTGCGATTGGAATTCAAAACTTTTAGCTTCTCTCTGTGTGTGTGTGTGTGTGTGTGTGTGTGTGTGTGTGTGTGTGTGTGTGTGTGTGTGTGTGTGTGTGTGTGTGTGTGTGTGTGTGTGTGTGTGTGTGTGTGTGTGTGTGTGTGTGTGTGTGTGTGTGCTTTTCTCTCCGTCTTTGTTAATTACTTGTTTGCCTTCATAGTAGCCACTTATTCAATCAATTTCCATTTTGTTTACAATATTACATTATTGAATAGAACAAATGCTAATGGCATTTCATGTTTCAAGACATTTTAGTCCAACTTTTGAAATGCAAATTGAAATGCAAACTGTACCTATTCCTAAATTAAATGACACTTACTGAATTAAACATGCAAAATGGTGAGGTCATGTGCAGAATATGAAATGTTCCTTATTACATACTGTTTCACATACATGCAATACTGTGTACACTACCATTCAAAAGGAATTCATTTTTCTATTCATCAAAGAAGCATTTCATTGATCAAAAGTGACAGTGTAATGTGTTTGAACTTTCTATTCATCAAGTAATTATGAAAAATGTATCATAGTTTCCACAAAAATATGAAGGAGCAAAACTGTTTTCAATATTGATAATAATCAGAAATCATTTCTGAAGGATCATGTGACACTGAAGACTGGCGTAATGATGCTGAAAATTCAGCTTTGCATCACAGGAATAAATTACATTTTAAAATGATTTAATTAGGAAACAGTTATTTCATCTATCTATGAAACACTTTTATCAGACAGAACTACAATATTGTCACACATGTGGTTTTCCATCACACTGAAATAAACACCAGAGCTTTACATATCATCTGCTGGTTTTAAAAGCATGATTCCTCATCTTATTCCTCCTCCTGGTTTCATTCCTCTCTTCAGTCTATCCAGCCTCTCTGAATCACTCCAGCTGACTGAAGCAGCGATTGTCTGAGTTTAATTGAAACTCTTTTGAGACAACAAGCACAAGTGGATGAGAATAAACCGGATAATGGGTCTGATGGCAAGTAAACATGACAAACACACAAAAGTGGAGTGGGTGTAGAAATCCAACGCTAATCTACATCTCTGCTCAGACAATGTAAAAGCCCCGTTCTCTGAAAAAAACCTTGAATTCAAGATGTCTTCGTTTGGACATGAGATGAAAGTCCAGAGATCACTGTCTAAGCTGACATTAAATGCACAAGAGCTATTTTCAAATAGTTTTCGCAAGTAATAGACATTAAATAGGCTAAGTCAATGTAAATGCAAATTATGTCATCATTTATTTTACACTGATATGAGAGCACACACTTATAGGCAGGATAGGTTATTTGTTCCATAAACATTTATTATTAAGCTTGGTTGAAAGTTTTTTCACATCCTGACAGCAATCACTAAGTTAAGTAGTCTAAATGTACTGTATTTATATGTCTATCAGTCCTTCCAGAAAAATGCTGAGTTTTTTTGTGATTGTTGCGGCAAATATCCTTGATTATGCGGCACGTTTTCTTAATAAAATGCGATGGAATAGGCGGGATATTTATGCAATTTTATGCGATGAAATTGCGGGAACTTTCAAAAATTGCAGTTTGATGAAAAAGAGAGAAAAAAAGTGATTCCCCCAACACTCCGTTCTCACAAGGCTACTACCTTAATGTAAGGAGTGATTTCTTATTTCCTATGATGAGTAAGCATACTACATCACAGAAAGTGCTGAGAATATTTAAGATCTCATCTTGTTTTATTTAATAAACACATGGCTCAAACTTACAAAACATAAGGAATATGCTACAACTTTTGTAAAAATGAATAAATAAAATATAAAAAAATAAAATGTGTGCTTCCTGTTTTACAGTTCTGTTTAAATAAGTGCTTCCAATGCACAAAGTGCAATCTCTTACTGTAACGTAAATTTACATCATGTAACACACCGGGAAACTGCTTTGCGTGGTCTTTTGCGCTTATTTTTTTTGGCAAATGAGCTTCATAATGGCTTCATCGCGGGGTTTGCAGCTTTTCGACGATGATCACGTCGGGTAATTACCTCACTTCATAACGTTCCCATGGCAACAGGGGGAATGGCTGCTCTTGTGTGAATTAAACACAACATTTTTCAACTTTCTGATAAGATATATGTGACTTTTTTGCAACAAAAATGCGTGGATTATGAAATCATGCAAGCGGCGTATTTGAAAACATTCGGCCCCCGAATAAATATGCGGACTTTGGCTGATTATGCATTGAATTATTGAATCGCATAATCGCGTTTTTCTGGAGGGACTGGTATATATATCGGCTGTGGAAAGCATAGGACCATAAAATGTTCATCCAATCATTGCATGCGGTCCGATATGATGTCCTACCTGCCTGTCAACACATGTATTTCCATTACATGTATTTCACGCTCTGCAGAGTTAGACAGACGTCAGTCACCGAGCCCCACAAACGAAATAGCAGCCGCCTTTTACAGTTCCTACTGAACCAAAACAACAGCTTATGCTGCGCTCACACCATAACTACTGTCATATGGAAACCCGTGGCGTTATACCCGGAGCCGTTCGTGACTCGAATTTATCCGTTTCAATGGCAACACTATACACACCGAATCTGCAGCAGTCAGGTGGCACAACTAGAGCTCTGCCTCTCGTGACGCTTTGGCTCCCTGCTGTTACGTGTTCACGTGTTTTGGAGGAGACGTGGCTTTGGAGGGAGGGTGATATCTTATGCTTTCAAAGCTAGCTCGCTATTGCTAGCCTCTCCAAAAATTGCCTACCCTACCTTTAATTGCTGAAAGTAAAAATTTTCAGCTGGGAAGAGACCTTTTTTGCATGTATATGGCAGAATAAGGCTATCAATAAACATTAACACTTATCAATTTACATTAAAACTTAACTTTTATCATTTTATTTCTGAAATAAAACTTAATTTAGTCATTTTATGAGCTGTTTACCTCATTGGATTTGCCTCCACAATGCAGGGTTTTTATATGTGTTCCCTACAAAGACCTCACACAAACACACACACACACACTTGTGCAGGTACCATAAGTGCTGACACCGGCTGAACAGCCTCAACAGTTATTGTACAAAAGCCAAGCGTGGGCTGAAGAGGACACCATGAGGACACTCGCAGCCTGTCGTCCTGTTCCACACAAACAAACAGAGAGAGAGACACGTCGCAGCAGTGTGTCCGTCACCTGCACTTGTAAAGCAAATAGAGGACACGCACATTCACACTCAAACACCCTCACCCTGAAAAACCCTTTGTGGCGCTCTGATGTTGATACGAATATCATCTCTGGATGTGCGTTTGGCTACAGGCAGAAGGGAAGGTCAGCTTTTCGGGTCTTATAAGCTCTGTTACTAGTCAGTGCCCTCGCTGTCTGTGATCTACACAGGCATCTACCTTCTGAGACAGCATCCTAACTCGAATGGAGCCTAAGAAATGACATCTGAAACACACTACTAGGCAGCAACTCTGTACGTCTCACAAACAGTGCTTGACACACAACTGATTCCAAATATAATTTCAAGGATGTCGCTAAGAACTTCATACTCTAACAAGACAAAAATATATAGTATACACTAGTATACTAATATTTAATAGATTATAAAATGTTTTGAATAAATTAAAATTAAACTAATGTGTTTGGTAAATAAAATGAAATCAAATTAAGTAAAATATAAAAATATATAACTAAAATTAGAAATGGCAACTATCTTGTCAATCAGTTTAAATAAAGGAGTTTAAGTTGAAGTACTTAAATTACTAAAGCTTAAATAAAACTATATTATAGCCACAGTATACCTTATATAAATAATAAATATAAAATGAAACTGAAAAAAATAATAATAATTCAAAACATTAATAAATACTACAATAGTATTTACATAATAATATAATAACACTACTTTTTACGACTTTTTACCTGTTTTATTGCCTGCCAGGTGAAAATCATAGTAACAGCACATATCTTTTCAAGAAAACACATGATTTGAGGTATCATTCATATCTATAGCCCAAACAAAGTGAGTGAAACAGCAACAGCAACAGTGATGCATCCCTTAGCAAACACTACTGAATATGGGGTTATACACTCACCGGCCACTTTATTAGGTACACCTGTCCAACTGCTCGTTAACACTTAATTTCTAAGCAGCCAATCACATGGCGGCAACTCAGTGCATTTAGGCATGTAGACATGGTCAAGACAATCTCCTGCAGTTCAAACCGAGCATCAGTATGGGGAAGAAAGGTGATTTGAGTGACTTTGAACGTGGCATGATTGTTGGTGCCAGAAGGGCTGGTCTGAGTATTTCAGAAACTGCTAATCTACTGGGATTTTCACGCACAACCATCTCTAGGGTTTACAGAGAATGGTCCGAAAAAGAAAAAACATCCAGTGAGCGGCAGTTCTGTGGGCGGAAATGCCTTGTTGATGCCAGAGGTCAGAGGAGAATGGCCAGACTGGTTCGAGCTGATAGAAGGGCAACAGTGACTCAAATAACCACCCGTTACAACCAAGGTGGGCAGAAGAGCATCTCTGAACGCACAGTACGTCGAACTTTGAGGCAGATGGGCTACAGCAGCAGAAGACCACACCGGGTGCCACTCCTTTCAGCTAAGAACAGGAAACTGAGGCTACAATTTGCACAAGCTCATCGAAATTGGACAATAGAAGATTGGAAAAACGTTGCCTGGTCTGATGAGTCTCGATTTCTGCTGCGACATTCGGATGGTAGGGTCAGAATTTGGCGTCTACAACATGAAAGCATGGATCCATCCTGCCTTGTATCAACGGTTCAGGCTGGTGGTGGTGGTGTCATGGTGTGGGGAATATTTTCTTGGCACTCTTTGGGCCCCTTGGTACCAATTGAGCATCGTTGCAACGCCACAGCCTACCTGAGTATTGTTGCTGACCATGTCCATCCCTTTATGACCACAATGTACCCAACTTCTGATGGCTACTTTCAGCAGGATAATGCGCCATGTCATAAAGCTGGAATCATCTCAGACTGGTTTCTTGAACATGACAATGAGTTCGCTGTACTCAAATGGCCTCCACAGTCACCAGATCTCAATCCAATAGAGCATCTTTGGGATGTGGTGGAACGGGAGATTCGCATCATGGATGTGCAGCCGACAAATCTGCGGCAACTGTGTGATGCCATCATGTCAATATGGACCAAACTCCCTGAGGAATGCTTCCAGCACCTTGTTGAATCTATGCCACGAAGAATTGAGGCAGTTCTGAAGGCAAAAGGGGGTCCAACCCGTTACTAGCATGGGGTACCTAATAAAGTGGCCGGTGAGTGTATATCCCATTTCATGTAGTTAGATTGATACTTTTCAATAAATACTTTTCTATATTGCATAGCCAAACAGTTTAATTCGCCAATATTTGTCCATTTTAAGATGATCTGCATCTAGTTCATACTTCTAGACATTTTCTAGTGTATTGATTAAGAACAAAATAACATGCTTCAAATGTCCTCCATGTAGAAAAATATTCCTTATGTTTTCTCACATTAAACAATATGAATATGCAAACTGACCAGTTGCTCCCTATTTCAAGACCCAACATGAAAACGGTCCAGCTTAAAATTGTACTAAAATCTGGTAACTATTAGGATCATGCAAGACCAATAAAGAAGAAAAAAAACATGGCTGGATGTCTATGACAAGCTCGGATGTACTTAAAGTCGACATAAAGTCATGAACTTAAAGTCCAGAAGATGCTGTCTAGGTAGGCAGCTCACTACACTTTAGAACAGAGCTACAGATTCTGGTAATATAGACAGCAGCAGAGATGAAGAGAGAGACAGACAGAGCAGACGAGATAGTCAGTGAGAGATGACAGCCAACAATGTTCTTTTAGGTACTGACATGGCAGTGTTATCTTAGTCTATCAAGCCGCCCCACTCTCTTCCACGTCCTTCTCTCCCTTCCTCGTCTGAACCACACACACACACACACACACACACAGTCTGGAGCTCAAGGGCGAACTGTTTATTTTTGCTTCCCATCTCGTTGCCCTTTACTTCAATCACGTTCATGTAGCTTCAGATCCGTGGCAGCAATCATGAAACGCTGCGAGAAAAAAGAAAGGTCACGCAGAGCACGTGGTGACAGATATCTGTGGCGCTGAGTTATTGTATTTTTCATATTCAGAAGGGAAAGATCTGCGGTGGGATGACAGAGTCGCAATGTAGGCGCTTTGGTGAACAGACAGCGCTTGTGTTCGACAACGCACGTCGGTCGTGTTTTTTGTGCACATGCAATGCCGTGTGTGTGGTCGTGTGCATAGGAGCTGGTGTTTGAGATGTCTATGAGTGCGTGCACACACACACACACACACACACACGCGTGCATGTGTGTCAGATTGGGGGGCTTTGAAGAAAATATGCCGAGCCAGCCCGCTCTCAAAGCAATTACAACAGATTGGCAAATTAAAATGGATGCCTTGAGCAAACGGAGCGTGGAAACGTTGATAGACGGTTGGATGTTGAAGGGGGCAAAATCATTTCAATGATACTAGCAGCTCAGAGCAATTCAACATCCCACCTCCAAAATCAGCACTCGCTCAGTTCATTACATTTACATGGACTTCATACCAGTCGCTGCCCATTTCAAAACCCAAAATGAGAACGGTCCAGTTACACCAGAATGACTGCCATTTACTTACTGTAGCATGCTTGAATTCAGCTCGTTAATATAATGCATTAGCAGTAAGCAAGCTAGTGATATAATGCTTCCTGAGAACCAGTGTTGATATTGTTAAACTTGAAATTAAACCATTAAAAAAATAATAAAAAAATCACATTTGTTAATTGAACTAAAGCTGAAATAAAATGGAAACAGGAGAAAACACTTAAACTTAAATGAAAATAAGAAATGCTGCCTTGGCAACTAATATAAATAAATAAGTTGAAAAATGACTAACTATATTTTTGAAATACTAAAAATAAATAAAAGAAAATAATAAATAAAATAAATGAAAGATTGGACTAATAAAAATGACAAAAGCACATAACAAAATGACAAACTTAAAAATAAAAATAAAAAAAATGTACACGTAAATTTTATTTAAAAAATAATAATATTAACAAATACTATCACAGTTTGTAAATAATACTAAAATAACACTGCTGAGCACCAACAAAGCATCTCTCAGAAGCCATTAAAAATAATGATTGGTTGGGAAGTCAGGTTGGGAAGATTGTACCTCTCGTTGGTTTCATACGGATTACATAAACAGAGAATATTTGTTTTCGATATGACTTAATTTAAAAAAGAACATTTCAAGCTTCCTAAAGACATATCTCTCATGTCTGTGAGGCAAGTATTCATTTTTGTGACGCATTTCAGAAAGACTTTCACAAAGACTAAGACGGCAGTGAGCGCACCCTGTTTGTTTTCTTTATTTTACAAAAGCATAACGTTTTGTTGTTACTGTGAGTGTACACAAATAAAAGTATTTAAAGTTTCAAATGATGTATTACTCGTTTCTGTTTGACAAAAAAAGACCAAAACGTGCCGCCGCGTTCATCAACATTCTGTACTAGTCAAGCTCAATTACACCCTTTCAAGAAAAGTCCGTTCACACGGCGGCCACAAGGGTTAGTATCGATACACTATGCATGTTAACATGATTTAGTGTGGGTAAAAAACACGTAGCAACCTTTTGTGTAAAGTTATATCCAATTTAACAACTTCATGCCATGACAACCCTAAAGCATAAAATTGAGGCGAACTTTACAACTCAAACTGACAAATTAAATAGAAGAATTATTGTTTTTATAAGATTATAGGCTTTACATTTCTACATTTAACT
Source organism: Semotilus atromaculatus (assembly GCA_031834385.1). Lineage (NCBI taxonomy): Eukaryota > Metazoa > Chordata > Actinopteri > Cypriniformes > Leuciscidae > Semotilus > Semotilus atromaculatus. The sequence goes on along the minus strand of JAULUF010000007.1, from coordinate 2,405,452 downwards.
CCTCCAAAAATTAGCCCCATTCACTCGTAATCAAGGCGTATGGCTTTTTTATAGAAAACAAAGGATGAGTTGATTTTCAGTTTTTTGTTTTGTTTTGTATTAATCAACATTATGCCACAAACGCTGTTGATTAAGCTTAACTTGTATTGAACCCGAAGTAAAAAAGTGAATTCTGCCCCACTCGCTGCACCAAAATGATTGTTTTCAACGCTGTTTTGTGCACTAGAGTGACGCTACATTTCCTAGCGAGAAGCAACGATCACATTGAACTGGATTCGTCACATGCCCGTCTGATGGACAGATCTGTGAAATCGAAGAGGATCAGACAGAATCAGTGAGTTTAAATAGTCCAGACAGCATTGTCCTCTAAAGGGGTCGTCCACTGCTCCAGAAATACTTTTATTCAGCTGAGGATGTAAATGAGGGATTATATGTAATTTGAAGACTTTGAAAAGAAAAACTTTAGAGGAAAGAGTAAGAGATGTAGCGTGTATGTGGGAGAGACTGAAAGAGCACTCTAATCTAAGTCTAATCAGGTAAAAGGCCCTTGAGAAATCCGCACAGCGAGACGCTACTAATGTCAAACCAGGACCAGCCGATGGGGTTTCAGATGAGGGGACGACAAGAATATACTGTTCTTTAGTTTGTCCTGTTGTCGTGATGGAGCATTAGTCACTATTCAGGGCATAAATAGGGTCTAAAACCTTACAAACGCAAAACAGAGACTGGTCTCTACTCAACAGCATTAGATGACCTTGATTTAGAAAGGACATTTTCAACCACTCTAAACAATGAAATTAGATATGACATATATATATATATGTGTGTGTGTGTGTGTGTGTGTGTGTGTGTGTGTGTGTGTGTGTGTGTGTGTGTGTGTTTGTGTGTGTGTGTGTGTGTGTGTGTGTGTGTGTGTGTGTGTGTGTGTGTGTGTGTGTTTGTTTTTGTGATATAAGAGGACACAAATGTTTATAATGACATGCATATTACACCGGTATTACAACTTACACGTGAGTTATGAGGACATTGCATGAGTCCTCATATTTCAAATAGCTTAAAAAAACATAAAAAACAATCTTTTTTAAAAAATGTAAAACTGCAGCATGTCTCCTGTGATGGGTTTAGGGACAGGGGCAGTGTAAGGGGATAGAATATATAGTTTGTACAGTATAAAAACCATTACGCCTATGAAATGTCCTCATAAATCACAAAAACAAACCTGTGTGTGTGTGTGTGTGTATAATTACACTATAATTATATTTTATAAAGTACACATTAAAATAAATAAATCATAATAACATATTAAACGTATATTACAGAATAATTACGAATACAATTAATGAACTTTCATAGTGACACATATTCTCTATATTTGTCAGAAACCTACTTGAACACAATGAACTGAAGCAAGCACATACTAACTCTATCCAGACTACGATCCACAGCATAATGTGATAGTGTCGTGGGACACACGTGTCTTTAGAGGATCCACAAGTTTTTAATCTTCCAGGATGAGCTTTTTAAATTGTCAACGTCTGCTGAGAAAAAAAAATGACCTGGATTTGAAGCTGATCTAATAGTAAATTTCCTGCAGATACCTATTAGAAACCTTGTCTGTCTTTTTAGGGTGCACACTTTCTCCAGAGTGGAAGTTACTGCATAAAAATGACCCATTTAAGGAGCATTCGGGCCTGCTTGTTAGTAGTTGACATGGTATGATCAGAATGGCATACTCGTATATGCAGGTCATGCACAGTATGCAAAAAAGAGAAGTATACGATTAGAGCACACTGAATACTGCATCCCACAATGCAATGCGTTCAACTTGACCTTCTATTACTAATATGAATCAGAAGTATGGATCAATCAGAAATATCAATCTCCGTCTTGTTACAAAAATAGTGAATTAAAACGGCCAAATAACCTTATTGGTGACCCTGGACCACAAAAGCAGTCTTATGTGTAAATTTTTTTAAATTGAGATTTACACATCACCTGAAAGCTGAATAAATAAGCTTTCCATTGATGTATGGTTTGTTAGGATACAACTATTTGAAATCGGGAATCTGAGGGTTAAAAAAATTCAAAATATTGAGAAAATCGCCTTTAAAGGTTTCAATTTCTGTTAGCGATTGTGCTGCATCCACTTACAAAAATAACAATTTTATATATTTAAGGTAGGAAATTGACTAAATATCTTCATGGATCATGATCTTTACTTAATATCCTAATGATTTTTGGCATAAAAGAAAAATCGATAATTTTGACCCATAGTATGTTTTGTTGGCTATTGCCACAAATATACCCGTGCGACTTAAGACTGGTTTTCTGATCCAGGGTCACTCAATTCTTCATCTTAGACTGAACCAAACGGTCAGCGCTGGACGGGTCTTAATGAATCATCTAATTAGTCCATTGCTGAATTAATCATTACATAATGAGACAATACTGCTCCATACTTGAAACAATGCAGTGTATAATATATACTGTACTGTGTGCAGTACACAGTATGTAGGCATTTAATTCTGAACCTACACATTAATTATGCCATGTAAAATGAAAACAACTTATAAAAAAGAAGGTGATTTACACACTCATGCACGTTTCCTGAGGACACTCTGTATAGGTGTGGAGAAGGTGCTGGGCGTCTGAGGGGATTGTTTGTATTGTGATAGTTTAAATAGTGAAAGGATAAGCTATAGCTGCCTTGAAACTTCTGATCTAATCTCATTTTCTTATTCTCCCGAGAAAGCAATTCATCTCTTATCCATTTCCTTCGCTCTCTTTCCCCCGTCACTCTCTCTCTCTCTCTCTCTCTCTCTCTCTCTCTCTCTCTCTCTCTCTTGCTCATGGTGTCTTTTTCTACTCAGCTCCATCAAACATTTGCTCACAGTTCGGTGTATCATCACTCTAAAGCTCCATCACAGGTCTTTCCAAATGTTTCCTGCTCTCTGTAAACCTGCCTGACATTTATAGTACAATTAGCATACAAACTGAAGTACTATAATGCTCTTCAGTTCTTTGAAAACTTGGCATAAACCTGGATAACTGGGCTATTCTCCTGGAATAGTTACCCAGTATTTGCACACAATAGCTCATAATTAATCATGTTAATGTATCAGACTAACATGTCAAAAGAAGTCAAGAGAGTTCAAAAGTCTGTGCAGGAGAGAGTCTGAGGCCACGATGCTTTTCAAATGAACATCACCCAGATTTCACCTCAAAACAGGATCATTTTTAGAACTGAAACTAAATGATACAAAATAACACTGCCTCATAAACATAAATAGTAATATGATTTTAATTTGCTCATAGAAGAACAAATATATATGAAAACTAAGGTTTGAATAATTCATTAGCATTTTTGAATATGCACACATGGCACATACAGTACATGCAAAAATGTGCTTTTTTTTCTTGCTTTAAGCCTAAACCTCAATAAAAAAAAAATGTTTGGCAAGTTTGACAATTTGGCAATGAGGTAAAACAAATTAACGGAATGCATATGCTCTGAAACCAAGTCTTAGAAAATGATGTGAAAGAATTTCGATTATTTTATTAATGTTTTGAGATTTTTTTTTAGCTGGAAAATAGGACAAAATAAGAAGCTGTTTTTTCTAAATGATAGATGAACGCTTGATCAAATTAGCAAAACTATTTCAATAAATAAACAAAAGGAACCGGGGATATTTAGAACTCTGTAAATGATGATGTTTCAATTTTGCAGGTGCAAATTCCATGTGGTTCTGCTCGCAGGTATTATTTCATACCTGTTGAGCTCAATGATAATTACACTCTGCCATAATGATTTTATTTTTGTTAAAAGCCCCATCTGGGTATCAGATGTATAAATAAATGAGATTGAAGTAAACATGGGTGCCTGAGCTCTTTCCTCTTTTCCCATTATTGCTATAAAGAGGACAGAACAAAATTAAGCTGGTTTAAATGTCAAATGAGGTAAATGCATAAACTGTATTAAATTAATTTAGTGGCATTAAACATTCAGCTAATTAATCTCAAAAAGTTAACTCAAATATGCAAACCTAATGAAAAACAAACAGCTTCATCAAAAGTTGCTTGGATATACAGTAGTGCAGAAGTAAATAAGTGGAGATGTGCTTTTATAGGTAAAGTCCCTAGCTCATTCTGTAGTGTTTAGAGCAGAGTAATCACTTGAGAGGAAACACATAAGCTGATTAGCGGATGCTCAGCCGGCAGGATATTAATGGGGTAGATATTTGTGTTTTTGGATTCAAATTGTGGCCCTGCTATTCCATAATTATATCAAATCTACATCCAAAACAGCTCTTTATTTTTGTCCTGGGCAGACACCGCACATTTCACGATCTTAATCACACCAGCAGAACGTAATTACATTCCTTACACAAGTAGGAATTACTCTGACCGGCACTATGACAAAACACGGCACCAGTCCCAGCAGCAAACCTGAAACACACTGCAAACACACAAGCTCTAATATTATTGGCTGGCTTTATGTAATTGAAATTGCAGAAAGTCAACATATGTTTTTACATTGCTTTAACACATCAATATACAGTATATTGAGCAATTTTCAATGAAGTTATACAAGGTTCAACTCATTTCAAGTCAGTTTAATGTAATTTAAGTTGAAATGACTTAAAGGTGCAAAACGCAAGTCTCTGAGTTTTTGCAGAACTACGCCCCCTCTGGCGACAAGCGAAACTGCAACCAGAGTGGTGGCACTAGACAAAATTGTTATTTTCTTTACTTTACGTGGAGTTTGCGTTGGGGTTTGGAATGGACTACAAGCCGGTCTCTTTGAATCCATCTTCTACCTTTGACGCACGAGTTGTCTTCGCTGATGCGGAGAATGGCGGCTTATACACAAACCTGCGAGACATAGCCTGGTGAGCGTGAACGCGCATGACGTCACGGCCAGTCTCAAATTCGAGCCCGAATCCCTCTTATATATTTTACTGTACAGGATTTAGGGGTTTCATCAACTAGTCGACTAGTCAACTAGTCGACTGTCACAACCACTAGTCGGCGCTGTCGGCCCTAATCGACTAGTCGGAAACAAAATCGCGTCAGGCGTTGAGGTACTTATGCGTCGTAAAAGAACTCCTTCAAACTAGAGTCTGACATCCTGGCAGATTCAATCCCGATAACGGCATGCATGCTAGATCCACGGTTTAAGCACCTGAAGTTTCTCCTGGAAAATATCAGAGCGGATGCCCTGGCGCACCTGACTCAGCTGGTAGGAGAGGATGAGGAACAGCCTGCCACGGGTACGTTTAGAACTAACGTTGACTCTAATGTCTAAACAGTTTACCATGTTTAAGTCGCTTTGGCTAAAAATATAGCTTAAATATACTTTGGCTTAAATATAGGCTACATACATATATTTCTCAGGTCTGTGGGGCAAGTAGCTTATACACTGAGTTTCGGTTCATTTAAGAGACGAGCGCGCCGGCGCCTCTGTGTCCTGATTATATTGCCTGCATGCTATATTTAGCCTATTATTTATTAAATCCAGGAAATTGGTTGATGAAACATTGATTAAAATTAAGATACAATTAATACAAAACGAAATTCACTTTAAAGAAAGGCTTTCTACAAAAACAAACGTAATGAAGTGGTAAAAATGTCTGCACACTCCATTTGTCTCCCTATATTTTCGGGATAATCTTATTTTATTCATGCTTTTCACTTTTCATATAAACAACATGAAATTATTATTCTTTTTTTAAATTTAAACATGAATATGAAACTAAATCAGGTTTTTTTTGCAATTTTTCCATGTGGGAATGTTTATCTGCAACGTTCGCTGATGCGCGTGGTGGCGCGGCTCATAACAAGAATGTTTAATTACAAGAATGTTTTAAATGAATGCTTCTGTTTTTGTATTAAGATATGCTGATGAAAAGAATAACTGATGAATTTATTTATGTTATTTCTGAATTTAAAAAATTCATTTCCAATGATTCACCAGAACTCCTTCCTCTGTGTCTTCCTTAACAATGCTCAATGCCTTAATGCGTCATTTAATGAATAAATAATTTAACGACTAGTCGACTAGTCGTCGACTGTTATGCAAAACTAGTCGACTAGCAAAAATCAGTAGTTGTGAAACCCCTAACAGGATTATAGAGGCAATCTCAGTGAGCAGAGAAGGGCTCATTCAGCCCATCAGGCAGTTCTTTAAGCATGTATAGGATAGAAAAACAGGTATTTTTAACATGAAAAGTTGCGCAATGCACCTTTAAACATCCAAGTTTATTGTAGGCTACTTAAAAATTTAAGTATTAAAAAATACTTAAAAACTGAATCTGTTGATATCGATGACTCGAGAATCAATTATTCTCTCGTGCAGGGGCTGCTTATGTGAGAAAGCGCTGTTCTTTATAAAAGAAGCACTTCAGAAATAGTTGAAATTGCATTTACTAGGACTCATGGGATATTATAAAAAATAATCTAAACTATAACAGCCTATAATAGCCTTGCCTACATATTTTAAAATTGTATTGCTGCCATCATAACCATTTAAATTTTTGATGTGCTTTCTTCTCTTTCCCATTTTTGTTCGCTGAGGTGAGCTGCGATGAAATACTGTTCTTGTAAATACTTTCAAGCATTTCAGTAATAAAAGAGTACGTCATGTAGCTACAGTGCTCGGCAGTGATCAAAAAGGATTTAAACAGTGAATTTTGAATCTCTTCTTGTAAACTCAGAGATGTGGATTCAGACGGCAATTAAATTACCACACGACCTGTTTGTCAAAAAATCAGTAGGTACTAATTTGGACAGAGATTTTTATGCGGGTTGGGTGAGAAAAAACACTGATATTATGGATTCGGACGGCACTAAAATAACCGACTTACCCCTGTAAATGTTTAAAATACCGAACGAGCCCATGATAAACAATATTAGCGTCCGAATAGGACTTAACTGACAGTAGCCTATGCTTTCACTGGCCTTTAAAAGCGCTCTTTAATTAAAATACATTTATAAAATTGTATTATATATAATAATATAATTAAAATTGTAACAACAATCAGTGTAATGACAATTTTATTCTTTGCATGAAAACACTTGAATTAGCCTAATTGTACACTGTCTGGGTGTATTAAAACTTCAGAATTATATTCATATAGACCTTTAACAGTGATAAGGTATAGCTAAGAGTGCTCCAGACCAACCTTCCGAACGTATGACTTACAGAAGGTATACTTAACTAAGAGCGTTTCGGGAAACACGTATTAACGATAAGGTACAGCTTAAGGTGTAACTTAAGAACGACGTAGCGTTAAGAAGGTTTCGGGAAACGCAGCCCAGACCAACTCTTCAAAAATTCATCTGAAAAATCCACTTTTACTGCATGAGAAAAGTCTTATATTTAATCAATAAATACAATTAAAATAATGAGACAAAATTCATATTTAAACTGCATCTGAGTGCAAATATGCAAATATTTGCATATAATATTATTTCATACAATAATATTATTGTATGAAATGTTTTATTTCAGACAATAAAAAAGGCATAAATAATGTTGAGATTAATGTTTTAAAATTTGGAATAAAGAAATATAGGATGGAAAAATAAAATAATACTTTTTAAACTGCCAAAAGGAGTCGCTGAATCATTTACTCAACCAATTCGTTCAAAGTAGCTGAATCATTCAGTAACGAAACACTGCTGTGTGGTTTTGATCGGTCTTGAAATAAAATCCTGAGTCCTCTTAGTGATCGAGTACAAATGCGGTTGATACCAAGACAAGACCTTCAAAAAATGGTCTACAACACTAAAACGAACAACCAAACTTAAATGTAAAAAAAAGGTTTAATTGTTTAAAGTATTTTATATTTGATCTCTAACCATATTTTGATGTTAAATTGTTGACTTTCAGATTATTTATTAAAATAATATTAAATTATATAAAAATTATATTATACTGTATCAACTATTTTTGAATGTGTAAAAAAAAAAATTAAACAGTTGTGAAAATATTTGATGTTTAAATATGTTTCCATAAAATATTTATCTTTAAATAATATTTTGCAGATGGATACATAAATAAATAGCATATCTCAATGCCAAAACAATGTGGAATGTCTACAGGGCAACACACACAGGATATCTGCACATGATGTCTTTATAAATCTATAAGACCTGGTTTATAATTATCAGTATCAAGCTAACTTGACTGGACAGTCTTGGAAGATTACCGAACAACATCAGCATGAGATAATTAATATTCATGTGAAGTCTTCCTCGTAGACTGACATCACATCTCATCCATCATCACCTATAAAACACTCCTTAACTCTTTCCTGTCACGGGTCAGACTTTTTCCAGTCTAAGTGAGCAGTTCCAGGCCAAATTAAACTGCAGTGTGGAAACTTTATGCTAATGAGTCGAAAAGACCAGATGAGAAAAGAGAGAAAAAGAAGACAAAGGATGAATAAACAGAGAAGGAGGGAGGGAGGCAGAGAGAGAGAGAGAGAGAGAGTCTAACCTTGACGGAGAGAGTCTTCTGACAAGCATCTGGCGGCTGTAATAATTTGGGAAATAATCTGCGCTCGCAGAGGCCCAGCAGCCTGACTGCTTCAACGCACAGCGCCTGATCGATCTCTCCATTCAACCCACACATTACATCCATCAGAGAGAGAGAGAGAATAAAATGACTGAGACAGATGGAAAGAGACGAATAGAGAAAGGAAGAAAAGTTCAGACAGATGGAAAAGGGACGCCACTGGCAGTGAGATCTACTGAAATGATACGGCCAAAACTCTGCTGTAGTGTGAGAGACTTCTGGAATTTCTAGAATTAACATTCACCACTGGCGACTAACAAGTTAACATGTATATTTACACCCCCCAAAAAGTCACAATGTATGAAAACCAACTCAAGCCAAATCAATTTAGATTATGTAACAGTTTTACAGCTTAAATTTGGTTAAAAAAAAAACTTGTTTAAAAAAAGTATATTTATTGTTGCACAGTTTTTAAAGCACTATATAGTGTATTCTGTGTAGTATACAGTATGCACTAAATGGATTTTCCACAATTCAGCACACATTCAGACAGCCTGAATTCATAATGACATATCAAATGTTCACACTTTAGTAAAGCGCTGCTGGGAAATCAGTCATAAGTAATGCAACATGACAAGACAACTTGAGGTAAATTCTCTCTACATCGCGATCAACCTTTGAAGTTTTGTGGCGTGTCCCAAATGTATCTCCGCTCTATAAAATCTTGCACTTCTTTCTTATGCGATAAATCCATGTATGAACCAAGAGATTGTGGAAGAGATCACAGGACAACATGTGAGATCTTCAAACACTGAACTTCTGAAGCATTCTAGTGATTTTACTTATAAAGGTTTTCTCAATATTCACATATTGTTTTCACAACTGTTAATCATTGTGCTTTCCAGCATGCAATACATTTTCTCATGTAACTCGTTATTTCATCTGACTCCATAAATTATTTGAAATGATATCTGTGCATCATTAAACGTATTCTTTTTAACTCTTTAATGAAAATAATAAAGTCCATTAGAATAAAATCAAATGTTTACAATTTATTATGTCAGGTATATGTATCATGCCAATATTGGGGGGGGGGGGGGGGTTCCAGTCTTTTCCAACCAGTTTTTCCAGTCTTACAATGCCAAGTGCTAGAAGTTATAATTACCAGAAAATGCTAATTAATTTACATGAAATGTATTGATTTTATCTGTCTACCAAACCAATATTGTGACCAAAGATTAAGCGCAATTTTATTCTGCATCTTGTCTATACTTGTAAAATGACATTATGATTGATAAGCTTTTGCATACCAGTGTGGTATTGTTGCAACATAAAAAGTAGAAATAAAAGTAGAAAGTAGAAGCATGATGGTGAACCTCCCCTCATTATTTGCTGCATCAATTGCGCAGAGCGAGTTACACACCAAAGTTCAATCCCTTAACCCTAGGTTTGAACAAATGGACACATGTATGAGCGAGTGTAGCACATCACAGTGTGAGTGAATGGTTTAAACCAGGTAGAGGCTTATTTTGATAAGCTGTGCATAAGCTTGTAAGTTTGTAATCAATGAGGGGGATTAATTTGTATTAAAGCAGTGAAGACACTGGAGTCAACGCCAGCGCTTTTATCTTGAGCCACTTGGATTACTGAAGTGAGAGATCTCAGGAGAAAGAGAGACGGAGACAGAGAGAGATGAAGGACAGGAAAAAAAACAAAGGTAGAAAAGAAGCAAGAGGCAATCTACATGCATCCCATAGGTTATTTTGTCAAGGTCAAAGTTGTCTGCTCTCCTCCAGGCTTTACATGGACATTAGCCATAAACCAATCAGAAAGTAGAACTCATTCCTCGTGTTCATTTAGCCGCCGAGACGGTCTTCTGGGGGAAAAAACCCTGCATACATGCATGCATACATATCTGCAACACGCCAGCCAAATGCATGAAGGGAATTAGCAAATATACAAGCAGCTGAATTATGTTGCATACACATGCAAAAAAAAAAAAAATCCAATCTGTCAATCAATATGACAGTCAGGCCTTCACCCAGTGAGATACCATCAAAAAATGACAAGCTGTCAAGCGTCAGGCAGGCATTTGGAACGCTCTCTGGCAGTGAGGTTGTGAGTGATCGGTTGAGTTTCGTGCTGAACGCAGACTCTCTGCTTCTGTAAACTGATGGAGCACTCTGTTATTTATGGGGGTATTAGGGCACAATAAACAATCATCCACTCTAATAGATGATCATTTATAATATCAAACAATGCCTTGGCCTCAGACTCTGAGCGATAACGTGGTGCGCTGGTGTAACAAATCAAACGCCGCTTCTGCAATAATCTCAGACAAGCCGCAGCCTGATACTACGTCAAACCACCAAACATCTTTGACTGGAGTCTAATTTCGCTATTATTATTGCTCACACATCAAATCCCACATTATGAACAAAAATCAGATGATTTATGATAAACACGTAAAAAAAATCCCATGGAGTTACACAGAAGTAGTAAGGGCCAGTTCACACAGAATGTGTTTTTGCTGTTAAAAACGTAAGACGAAGTTCAGTGGAGTGAAAAAAAGCACACGGTCTAGAGATTTTTAAGTGTCAACATGTACATACATTTTTAAGTTTCAACGCAATGGTCCGTCTAGCGCGTTTACTTAGAAAAACAATGGAAAAGTAGCGCATTGTAATGGAAAAACGTAAACGGCCCCTAACTCTTTTGATATTTAGAACGAGAAAGCGCATAGCAATCCCCTGGCAACTACAAACAACATCATAGCATTGTGGCGGTACATTTTGCATGAGCAAACACTACTTAGATTTCCATAAAGAGATTAAGAGATTTCTCAGAAATGCTGTTAAAAGTGGATCGGACAGAGCACTAAAACACCCTTGTAGCCAATCAGCAGTAAGGGGCGTGTCCAATCATGATGGGGGAGGGGGGAGAGTGAGGAAGAGGGAGATGTGAAGAAAGACTGTAGAAAGAAAGAAAGATGAGAGGCATTACAAAGGAGAAAAGGATATTCCAAGAGAATAGGTGATTTTGCTATTTCACAGAACCAAGATGCTGTTGTTGTAATGTTAGCTGTGGTAACAGGACAGTTGCTGGCGACTAACAACTAATCTCTTGCTTGTATTTACTCTTGTGTACTGTATGTTAATTTTTTGTTCTTCCTTGTTGTTCATTCATCATCTTCTCTTTATTTTTGGCGAAGCATTATTTTACTTTCCTTCAGCTATGATAAAGACACATCCACTCTTTGCCTGTTTGTGCATTTTGTGGGCGGAGCAATGAAGCAATGGGCGTGTTTGTTTGGGTCGATTTCAAATATCAATAGTGTTTCTCAAAAATTGAAGTCACTAAAATGTTGAAATAATTCTGATGGTGATGGTGCAGTACTTTTTGGAGCTCTATCAGACAAATTACCTGAAAATCAGAAAATTACCTGCAAAATAAGTAAGATTAGGAAGAGTTTTTTTAATTAATACTTTTATTTAGCTAGGATGCATTAAATGTATCTAAAGTGAGAGTAAAGACATATATAATGGTACAAAAGATTTATATTTGCTGTTCTTTTGAACGATTCATCAAAGAATCCTGAAAAACAAATATGACAGTTTCCACAAAAATATTAAGCAGCACAACTGTTTTCAACATTGATAATAATGAAATGTTTCTTGAGCAGCAAATCAGCATATTAAAATGCTTTCTGAAGGATCAGTACAAAGAATACAAGCTCTAAAGCTAGTAGATAGTCAGGTAAATGATTTATTAAAAACAGAAACCATAGACATGTGGCATCAAATTCTCCAGCCACAATCTCCACCCTGAAAATCCACCCACTTTGGACGAAACTAAACCAGCATCACATAAGAAACAAACAATTCAATCTGTCGATCTATGACGCACCATATACAACACTCACGCAGTTCGACTCTGCCAAAACATGCAGCATTTGCTGAAGCATATGCTATAGCACAAGCTTGTTGCTCTCTTAAGAGAATCAGACAAGTCTCCAGTCCAGACATGCAATTTGTGCCACTGAGCTAATCCTCCAGACTTCCCACACGCTGACCTTCAAGCCTGAAAAACACAGTCTGTACTCTGAAATCTGACAGCCAGGCCACCAGAACCAGAAAGAGGAAAGCAGAAGAGAGAGATGGGCAATCTCGCAGCGAGGAGGAGGAGAGGGGAAGCGCTAATGATAATTCTGCAGAAGTCCCTGGAGCCTGAAGGCCGAGGAGAGGCAGCGTTCTCCCTCAGCAGAACCCATGGAAGAGAGCGGCCAGACGGCAAGATAAGAAGAGGTGAAGCGTAGATTAGCCGTCCTTGCGGAAAGAAACCCAGGCTAATGCCGCAGACTGACCTCAAGTCCAAAGTTATTTGCACTGCCACATACCGAGGCATGAGAGATAGGCCGGCTCCAGAACGAGTGGAAAAGGTTAGCACTTAAACTAATTAGGTTCAATCTGTGGAGCCAGCGGACTGCTAATGAAGGCAAACTTAAAAAGACAATGCAAGAAAATATTGAGTTTAATTCATTTTTTTAACAATAATTTATCAGCTAGAGTGCAAACCAATGAAACTGTTCTTACCTTGTTTGTCGCTCTTTTTTAATTAAGTCTGATGGATTTGTTTTTCCATCACGTCTATTTTTCCTTCTTTTAAGCACAAATCTAACCAAATTTAAGGTTTATGCTTAAAATGGATATAAAAAAAAACAACAACACATTTTACTTTCTTAGCTATAAAATGTATTCTGTGCTTCTGGAATTGATTGGATGGAGAAATACTGATTAAAACAGTCATTTCTTTTGCAGTCTATTCTTCCTGCTATAGCTGTGATTTCTGTCTTTCAAGCAAGCGCTATCGCTTAGCTGCTCGCATGGAAATCAAAGACCTTGTTTGAATGTGACAGACCCCGTGGTGCTGCCGTTTGCTCATCAAACAACTTTATATGGTGGCATGAAAGCGTTCTGGATGTGTGTGTGTGTTACGGCCAGACCACTCCTGATCAAACCCTGTCTGAGAACGACTGCATCTCCTCCTACTAGTCACTGAGAAGAAAGGAAGAAGAAAGTGAGAGTTAAAGCTCAACTCTTCAGGCAGGACAACAGGTCAAACACACAAATGCATTGTGCACATATGAATACATGAGATGCGCCTGCACACAATGCAAACTGCTACCTCAAATATGACCAAATTTTGCCCTTCTCTTTCACTAATTCACTCTCTTAAACAAGTTCATCATATTAAGTCCAACTATGCAACATCTTCCACTGTTCACCCAATGACAAACATTGAAAATATGTGTGTGGAAAAGCACATTTTTGTTTATTGACAAAAACAGGAGAAGACTACAAAAATAACTGGGAAACAAGATTCAAATTAATTTAATTTCGTTTTATGCATTTTCAATGTTTAGACCAGTGTTCGAATTATACCGTGAGCTTCGGGGGGTACAGCTATTGAGACTGGTGACGTCACTCTCCAATTGGGGGTTCAAATTGTTTATTTCTCTGATATGTGCATTTCAAGACGTTTGAAGGCCAAAAAAGATAAGAAATAGCTTTAAAACCATGTCAGCGGGCAGTAGATTATTTGTCAATACCTCCTCTCTCCATCACCCTTTCTTTTCTCTCAGTCTCCTCATCTTGCCCTGTCTCTTCCCCTCCTAAAGCTGAGCTTTTTTAATTTACTGAAGGCTACAAATTGTATTATATTATTTCTCAATATGTACACATTCATTATTAATCTCGTGCCTAACATGATGAAAACGGCGTTGTTAATGTGTCTTGTCCCCTCACAATGACAGTAAACTACATGAGTCACGTTACATATAGGCCTATTTTCAGTTCAAAATGGCAAAATTAGACAAAAGTTTATTAGTTTGCCTGATTATTTTTGTCATTCGACGGGCAATTATGAAATGTTTAGTTTAGCAACTTAGCCTACATTATCTCGCACTTGACTGTAAACTGAAGCGTCGAGTCGCTCTGCTAAAATTCGCGCTCAGCAGCGTCTGAACATAAAGCCCGCCTACTTTGATTTGATTGGTCATCTCAAATATTCTGACATTGACGAGCAGTGACAGACCAATGAGGCTCAGATGAACACACACACACACCCTGTCCTCTGTTTCTGACGTCCGCTCTGCTCGGCGCTGCAGCGGATTGAAGATGAAGAACGCGCTAAATCTGATTATAACAAAACTAAAGTGAACACGAATTTGTGTAGCCTACACAATTACTACTTATTAAATTTTTTCAGTACCCCCCAAACTATTATTTTCATCCCTTTTGGGAGGGTCCAAGTCTCATCTAGGGGGGTCGGACCCCCCCAATACCCCCCGTAATTCGAACTATGGTTTAGACAGATAACCAAGTATACCAGACTATGACACTACTTTATAAAAAAACACTACACTACTAAAACACTGTACAAATAAAGTAGTATGATACTATTATGATATTCTGAATTCCTATAATTCCTTCATTATATCATCATGTCAAAATAAAGTCAATATTATAGTTTATTAAATTTTTGTTAAGGCCAATTCATGTTGACTAAATATGACATCACGTCTATATGTCCTTATCCCATATATGCAATTGTATAAATATGCAAATCTCACACATGCACATGTCTATATATCTCTCTGTGGAAGTCTCTCTCTCGCATTCCCACAAGCTCTACACTCTTTACTTGCTATTCAGCACAGAGCCGCTGTTCATATTAGATTGTAAAGAGGGACATTTTCAAAAGCCCTTTTTCACACAAAGCGATCTCTTTCAATTGTAGCCTGCAGCCGAGAAAAACAACAAGCTGAATAGACTCGTGAATCAACTCTAAACGCATCCACAGACAACAACGGGGGGAAAAAAGAATGGAAAAAACATTGTTTATGCACTTCAGATACAGTTCTTGTTTTAGGAGATACTCTATAATTGTCATACCACACTCAGAGGTCTTCCTCGTCACGTGCAACATCCTTTTGCGTACACATGTTTAACGTGAATCTACAGGAAAATGCTAAGAGTGCTAATTTCTATTCATCTCGACGCCCTTGTCTCGCTCTTCCACAGGAAATGCAGGAGTACGGCAAACAGATGCTAGTCGAACAACTGCTCAAACGCAGGAGCCGTTTCTGTCTCCTCAAGAGCATCTCGTAACAATTAAGGCGACAAATCGATACCGCAGTAAAGGATTGTGTAGTACTTCTGTTAGAAAGGAAAGTGTATTATGTTTGAGAGAAAACAAAAGCCTATTCGAATCAGCTGTAGGGTAGCGCGGTATACCGGTACTTGGAAAATATCGGTATATATTTGATTTCAAATAGTACAAAATCATGATATTGTACCATTTGGTAAGGTTGGTCTAACAGTAGAATTCAGGTACAGAAATCGAATAAAGAAATAAAATGTAAAATAACACTGGATGGTCTTCCCTGTATAAATTAAACAGATAAATCCTTAAAGTTATAAAAGTTATTTGGTCATGTTATTAATGACAGACAGCAGCAGGTTATATTAGGCTGCCGTCACTAATATGATACTGTTACACGTGTCTTCTTTCTCAACTGTTTATGTTCACTTATTACATGGCTCTGAGAAAAACTTGATTCTGATTGGTCAATCGCACCATCCAATGGTATGTTATTTCCCGATAACAACCGCTAAAAATGAATAACACAGGCTCATCCAGGTATCTGTCACTGAAGTCGGCGCTATAGGATTGCTAGGAATGTCTTTTCCTCGTGGAAGTTTTGCGTTTGGTGAGCTAGTAAAATATGAATACTCAGTCAAATCAATATTTTGTGTACAGTTATTTAATTAGGCCTATGTCATCTAGTATCTTGGACTTACTCTTTGTCGTTTCATTCAAACGCAGCTGCTGCCATTTTGCGACTATTGTTTTGTACACTGTAATGTATTATAAAATACTGTAACAAACAGGTAAGATTTTAAAACAATTTCATCTCAAATCAATATCTCTTATTCCCATAATTATTTATGTGGTCAAATGCTGTGTAAAATCATACATGTATACATGTGATACATGTACCATATCCCTTAAAAAAACGTGGGCAATTGACATTTCCATCAGCTGTCCCAAACCGTGAGCGAGAGTGTTGTATTGCAGCGTAATACTACTAATAGTATCTACTAATGGTATACTACTAATAATACTACTAAGTGATAATACTACGGTATCTATAGCAACCCTAATCAACAGTATAGTATAAAAAAAATGCAAATAGTTTGTTAGTGAAACACTGACTGAGCAAAAAAAGACAAAGGGCTTTATAGATTAGAACTTTTTTAATAGATGACACATTTCTTTTGTCGGTCAGGCAGACAAAATTTTTTTTTTATTCTGTGGTGTTACTCTATTTTTAGATTTTGGACTTTAATCTAGTTTAAATAAAGGACATGTTCTAGTCTGATTTTAATAGGTGATCTAAACTCGCTGCTCCCTCAAGATTTCTGCTGGTTTCTCTTCAAGTTATTCTCTATTTATACTATGGGATTGTTGAATTCTTGACTCTGATTGGTGGATAGATGTTCTAAGATGTTCTTAGTTGTACAGCTATGAAGTAGTTCCAGTTTTGTTGACCGCCTTTAAAGCAAGTCAGAACAGCTCTTATTCAATGGAAAAAGACAGAAATCTCAGACAACCTAATGTCTAAATAACATATTACAAGGCATAGCATTATTAAACTGAGCTTTCTTTATTCAGCTTTGAGCATTCGAAAATAAGAGTTTTAGTGCATATTTTTAAGGATGTTTTGCATTTTTGCATCAATGACAGTTAAGTAAATTCCTCATGCAGTTCTCATTACGGCATTTAAATAAATACGTATTTAAACACTTAATTAAAAAATCCTTACAACAGTTTTTTTTCTATAATAAACAAATATTGTATTACAGAAATTACAATATTATGAGAATATAACCATGAAATGAATACTTTTTTTTTTTTTAAATCCCCAAATGTAAAACATCCAAACATAGATTACATGGATTACCAAACAAATTACTTAATAATCATGAAAATTATCTAAAAAACAAAATATTATGTTAATAATATAATATTCATTTTCTTTATGTAGAATGTAATTTTTTTTTAATATACAGGTTTCCTACAGGTTTAATTTTCATTATGCTAACTATTGTTTCTGGGTTTTCTTCTCTTTTATTTTGGACTTAAACGTGACACTTGAAGCAACTGAGAAGTAAAACCGGTTCCAGTTTTGTCTAGTTTAAGGGATGCACCAGATGACATCTGTGAGTTTGGTGTGTTTAAGAGGTTTGTAGCTGATTTGCCTTTAGGTTTGTGATTTTGGTGAGTGAGATCGGCTTTTGTTCTGACCTGGAGCTTCAACATCATAAAGGTGTTCATCTGTCTAATAAGCCGAGGAGAGTGAAGCTTAGCATGGCAACGAGCAGCTGTAAGTGCACACGTGTACGTGTGTAAGAGAGAGATAGGGAGAGAGACACCGAGAGAGGGCAGGGAAGAGGTGTAATGGCTTTTGCTGCAGGTGGTAACAGATGGTTGCTAATGGATGTTCATAGATCTGAATGACACAGGCTAGAGGGTGGTGTGATGCACGCTGGAGAAAAAGATGAGCAGAGAGAGAAATAGTGAGATGGAGACAAGTACAAATCACAATAAAAAGAGTACAAGAGCTGGATGTACACAAAGTAAAATGGTATTGCTCTTTTAAAGCTCAGATGACTTGATGAGGTATTCAGCTTTGTTTTATTTAAGTAGCGACTTCCTCTCAGACGTTTCTCCTAAAAATTATTTGGAAAAATACAAATATACACAAATGAGTCAATAGTTGACATTCAAAAGAGTTCATTTGAAGAATTTAATGACAAACGTTTGAGTTTATATGTAGCTGATTTTTGTATTAATCTAAGACATTGAAATCTCTTCTGAGACACGTGTGAGATTATTTTCCTCAGGAGAAACATCTGAGAAGCAGGAATCACAGGAATCTCTCATTGCTGTCTAGGAGAAACCATTTAGATATTAAAGCAGTCTCAATTGGGATTTTGAGACAAATCGAGACAAACCTGCAGTACATCTGAGAGGAATGTGTTGCTTTGATGTCGCGGGCGGACGTTGTAATTCACAGAACTGTTCTCTAATGACTGCTATGATCTGAACAAGATGCACATGGATCATTTACGGCTATTCAGCCAAATGTTTTGAGCGTTTCTGTGTGATTTTTTTAAGTGCTATTTTTGTGCAAGGAGACTGCGGCCTAGTTCTAGCGCCCTCCCTCTCCCTTTCCAAAGGGACCGGAGCGCTATAACCGCTTCACCGTGGGCCTGCAGGAAATTGAAAACTAAATTGCTTTTCTTAGTTTTTCTTTCTCTTTTTCTGAGGCACTTAGACTGAGGGGGGGACAATCGTACAGCTTTTGTTACCGATTCATGAGCGCTGTACCAATGACGCAGAAACTTCAGGCCATCTATACATTTCGGAACCGTACAGTGAGGGAGTAGGTTTACGGCAAGACTACAAATGGAGGAAAGTGCATATAAATAAGTGCGTGAGAGCATGTAGATTAATGTTGTGCAATTGTTCTGCATACATTAGCCGCCCCCAACACCCCCTTCCTCTCAATATAACTCCTCCATCTGTCATCGTCATACTCGCCTCCCCCTGACTAAGCAAAAACTGCACCGTATCCTGGAGATTTTCTGCAACACAGATCAACATGAACTGAATATTTCGTTACCATTAGCTTAAGCACGATCGCAACTGTCAATTAAACAGATTTCTTTGCCAAAAGGAAACAGCAGTGTTTGAAATGTGGAAAAAGAATAGTTTTAAAATAACTGCGTTTATGAGATCTTTGTCGGTTAGATTTCATAACGCTAAACATTCTAACAATGTAAATCAATTATATATTTTTATTTTCTTTACTTAAGGTTTTTCATAAACAGTTTTTGTTATACAGGTTGAAACTCTCTTCACCTCTTGATAGCAGCAATCAATAATAGAAATGTCTAAATATTATGAAAGAAATGACATCCTGTATGTTATGTCTGTGGCGTATTTTGGTTGTGTTTTCTTTTTCCTCTTTCTTTCATTCTTGACTGTCATGATTCTTAGGTTTTGCGATTGGTTGGTTATCAAGTCAATCATCATTAGTCAACGTGTCGACACCCCTCAGGGAACCAATCCGAACTCACCGTCTCCGTATAAAGACCCGGAAGTGACGAGAGAGGAGAGGCACGTGTTTTCTCTCGTTTGTCCTAGGACTTGTTGTCTGCTGCTAACCTACTCAATTGTTTTTGTTTTTTTTTGTTGTTTTGTTTGTTAGTTAAACAATTGTTTTGAGTTAAAGTTGTACAATTCATAAATATACAAATATGCTATATATTTATACTTGTGCGCTTATGAATTGTGATTTGCATTTGTGGATCTCTTTGTGAATGCAAATTTGGTTGTGCATTTGTAAATTATATTCAGTCAATATGAATTAGGTTATAAAAACTGATTCGTTTGATTTTAGCGGCATAAACTCCAGCATTGCGCATAAGAAAATAAAATTCTCAATTCTGAACCCTGTAACCCAAGAACACATTTCAATAGCAATGATTCACTACGTTTACAGCAAATGATGGAAAGGATCTTATCAAAGTCTTCTAGGGTTTGCTGGCGCGTTGTGACATAGATGGAGCTTCCAGCACAATAAAATCAGCCGACAAAACTTGACATGTCCTCACAGGGACCAATTGACTGTCTGTCGCCTGGATCACACTCTCCGGGTCCCTGTGGATGCCATGTTTGTGACAACTCAAAGGCAAGGCAAGAGTGAACTTCGGGTCACGCTTTCCTTTTTTTCATCATTGTTAGTCGATCACATGACCAGGCGCCGGCCTTGGACTGAACTCTGAGGGGAAAACCACACGAGTCATGACATGACACATGGTCAGGTGATTTGTACAAATGACAAACTGAACTGTGATGATGAATAAAACAGTAGGTAGTGCTCAAGTGCTCAAGTCATCCGCACATGCACTGTTCTTCCTCTGCTCTTTTTCCTGTTGTTAGCAAACAGTGTTGCATTACCACGCACACCCCCTTCTGGATTGTATTGTGCATTGCCTGTGACTGACTGTATTCGTCGTCTGACTGCATGCCCCGAACCGTGACATCCATATCGTGATGTTTCGGGACAAATCACTAGACTTGATAATTGAATGCACTGTTTTCCTAGCTTTATTTATGTAGATTCCCAATTTGGAGCCATATTTTAGAAAAAAAAATCCAAAATGAAACCAATAAAATAAACGTATTTATATCAAACATTAAATAAACCCTACAAAGTTCCAGTCAATTTACTATTTCTTAGCTGACAACTTCAGTCTCAACAAGGTGCTTCACGTCAATTTTTGAATAACAGAAAGTCCAAAACAGAACAGACATTATACTATTTTGTGCCTCATCAGATTCTAAAGTCTGGATTACTTATTTTCTAAAATGTAATGTTTGTTAGCTTAATTAACAAAAGTTAATATAAAGTGTACACCCTCCCTGTTAATGTGCCCCTACAGAAACACAAAAGCGCTGTGTTGCCCTACTGAGTATTTTCTGGCTTATTAGGCTGATCAAAACCGTCCTCTCATTAGTGAAACAGCAGGAGTAATTAATTGTGTGTTTATTTTTAGGGGCGACAGAGAGCACGGGACTAAATTTAGCACATAAAGAGAGCACGTACGAAGATCTGGGGGCCCGGCCAATTAAACGTGGGCAAAAGGAGAGCAAACCAGAGTACCACAGTCCAAAAAACGAATTGTGATGTGATGAAGTACGCTGTAAATTATGACACGCTACAACCACCCTGCTTCCTTTATACAGTATGTCTGCTTAGACAACGTCATACTGAATTACGCGGTGTATAAAACGCAAAATTCAGTATAGTTCACTCCGTCACATGCTGCATCTGCGCAACGTCCAGTCAATACAATCCAGTTTGTCATAATAATCCAAATCAGGGTCAGTCATACACAATCTATATTATCATATGTGTGCACACACATACCACTAGCCTGCTTACTAGTCTGTAAGATGTCATTCTTGCAGAAGTTTCTCCCATGAGGAGAATATGACATCACTGCCGCACACACCCGTAAGGGACACAGCGTAAGTTAGGCAATGTGCTCTGAGTGTGATTGGCAGGTTCTGTTGTGCAGTATCAGCTGGTTTGGGGAGCACAAAAAGCAATCCATAAGAGAGAGAGAGAGAGAGAGAGAGAGAGAGAGAGAGAGAGAGAGAGAGAGAGAGAGAGACACAAAGCCACAAAGCTCAGCTCAGCTGTGATCCGTATGGCTGCAACACTGTTCTTTTACATGACAGCTTCCCAAGCCCGGCCTTGACATCTGTCACTCACAGGTACCACGGTCACAGTAATGAAGTTTTAAGAGCTTCTAAAAATACATGGCGGGACACTAACACACAAACGCGAGAAGAAGCAGTCCGACCGTCCCAGAGGAACACGATCTCTCCGAGAGCAGCGCTACATCAGAAAAACATCAGCCATTCATGAGGAATCTGTCTCAGATCATTAAAATGCTACTGAATGCATAAAACTACCAGACAGGAAATGACACGTTTCAGGACAACATGGCCGACCCAAATGCACATCAATCCTCTAGAGTAAAACAACGGAGACAAAAAAGAAGTTGGAAAGAAGGAGAGCAGAGAGGGATCTCGTTCATGAAACAAATTAATGGAAAAATGTATGTATCACGAATGGTTTGCGCAGGAATTTGACACAATTAAATGCAACAATTTACACAATAAATTGAATATGCACATAATTCTATGCAACTGTTTACATATAAATGATTTTAAACCAAATTCATTATGTGAATGTGGTTACATAAGAATGATTTTGCTACAAATTATTCAAATTCAGCCAATTCAAGCTAATTTAAAGCGACAACCAAGTTAAACAGAAATATGTTATGCATATAATCAAATCAATGCAGCAATATTTACTAAAGCATGGTTTCAAGAACTATTAATTTTATTTACATAATTCAACGCGCTAGTCCATACAAGAATTATTTTACCACAGACATTCATTATGTACAAAATTCAATGCATTAATTTATGATTTTACGAATACTTACATAGACATTTCTTCCACTTGTGTGATTTCGCAAACAATTTATCTGGACATTTTCTATGTGCATAAGCGACAATTTATATATGAACTGTTTTACAAACAATTTACACGGAAATATCTTTGTTATGCACATAATTAAACACATGGTTTAAATAGAAATGATTGGGATTTACAAAGAAATTTGAAGTGTACTCAGCCAATTCAAAGAGACAATTTATATAAAATTTATTTTACGAATAATTTACACAGACATTGATTATGTATATAATCAATTCAGTGTGACAATTTATGTAAGAATCCTTTTTATGAATAATTTATAGACATTCGTTCTGCTTGATTTTCTGCTCATGGATAAAACCAATGGAAAAATTACATCCTCCTGGCAGCTTTGGTGAACTACTTTGAACAGACTATGATTTAGGACACACTAATGTGAATCTCAGATATTATTTAGGACAGAGAGTGTGTGAATCGGGGCCCAGGGTCTATCTTTCACACTCATCAGCGGTGACCTAAAGAAGCAGGTGTGAATAAACAGGTCGATGGAGGTGTGGACAAGTTTCTGTGCTTAATACAGCACAATTAATATTGTCTAAAATCTGTAGAACCTAATTTCTAATTTCAATACCATAAAAAAAGAACTACTGAAAAAGTATCACAGACTTCCTGGCGATAAGGTTTTGAATTTTGGCTTACAATTTTAATCAATGGCTTTCCCAAATTCTGTTGAATCTATGCATGTTTTTAAAGGGGTCATGACATGGATTGTTTATTTTTATTTTAGCACAACAAAAACATCTCGGGTTACGTATGTAACCCTTGTTCCCTGAGAAAGGGAACGAGACACTGCGTCGGTGTCGACACTATGGGAACACCCTTCAGCGTAGCACGTCTGAATTCACCAATGAAAACTAAACCAATCCTATTGGCAGTGCGTGATGACATAGTGTGTGACGGCATATACGGATGTGTATAAAGGCACGGCGGCACACAGCAGAGTCAGCTCTTTGCTATGAAACAAGTCGCTCCAGGCGGGGTGAGGCGTGGCGAACCGACGCAGTGTCTCGTTCCCTTTCTCAGGGAACAAGGGTTACATAAGCAACCCGAGACGTTTCCATTTCGAGGGAACTCGAACTGTGTCGGTGACGACACTATGGGAACGAGATACCCACTTTGCCACCACGAAATCCTGTGAAGCTGTCACAGGCACAACTAGGACGAGAGCACTCGTGCGCAGGGTGTAGATGGAAGGTCCGGAGTGGCCCAGTCAGCCGCCTCACATATGTCATGGATCGGAGCCCCTGAAAGGAGGGCTCTAGAAGACGCCATGCCACGCCATGCCACCATAAGTGAAGGCATTTTGCGCACCTGATAGGCCAGGGAAATAGCCTGAACGATCCAGTTGCTGATGGTTTGTATAGAGGCGGGGAGCCCCTTCTTTGGGGACCCGAAACACACCAGCAACTGGTCCGCCTTCCTCCGCCGTGAAGACCTCTGAACATAGATATCCAGAGCTCTGACAGGGCAGAGCAAATGAAGTCTTCCATCCTCCCACCTCATGTGACGGTGGAGATGGGAGATGCTTGCAGAACCGTAGACCTCACCATATTAGACGGCACCTTAGGGACGTAGCCCATACTCCAGGCACTGAGGAGACACTGAGAGCGCCTGGAGATCTCCTACCCTCTTAAGGGAGGTGATGGCAAGGACAAAAGCCACCTTAAGTGTCAGGATCTTGGCCTCAGCCGACTCCAGAGGTTCGAAGGGGGGCTCAACCAACCCTTCAAGAACCACTGCCAGGTCCCATGTGGGAACTCTGGTCTGAGTCGCCGGTCTCATCCTCCAGGCCCCACAGAGGAACCGTACGACCAGCTGACGTCTCCCCAGAGGGCCATCACTCAGAGGAGCATGGAAAGCCGCAATGGCAGCCACGTAGACCTTGAGTGTGGATGGGGTAAGACCAGTAGAGAAGTGATCTTGGAGGAACTCCAGTACTGAAGCCCCTAGGCAGTTAACTAGGTTCAAAGCACGCTCTCTACACCAAGTGAAAAACACATTCCACTTTAAGCTGTACAACTTCCTCATGGAAGGAGCTCTGGAACTGAGTATAGTCTCAACCACTCCTGCTGTCAGGCCAGCTTCTAGGTAATGTGCCCCCTCAGGGGCCAGACCCAAAGCCTCCATAGCTCGGGCCGAGGGTGGAGAACTAAGCCCCCCGCCTGAGACAGCAGGTCCCTCCTCAGAGAGTTACAACTCTTTGTGTAAATCCGGATAGAACGGCAGAGACCGGCGTGAAGGCTGTGCACGGTGCTGTAGAAACCGCTCGTCAAGTTTGCTTTTGACTCGCGCTTCCTGTCTCTCTTGTGGCCAACTAGTGTTTGATTTGGCCACAGCCCACGTCACAACCTGCACGAGCTCATCGTAATTAGGTGCAGTGTGAACCGCGTGTTGTGCTTCGTCTTGATCCCCTACCGCGATGCTGAAATTCCTCGGAATCAGACAGCTGCAGCACCGGGTCTACATCTCGATCAGTTGAAGGCGCTTGGCGGGCTCCCAAACAGGGAACAGTGGAATCTGAGCTATCAGATGAGGGTCGGGAAAATGCCTCGGCAGTCTCGATCCCCTCTGCGAGCTCTCTCTGCGAGCCCCACGATCTAAGCCGAACCGCGGGGAGCGCAAATCTGCCCTTCATCATCAAATAAAGACAGACCGGAACGCAGCACTCTGATAGAAAGTGCTTCACAGTGGCCGCTCGAGGGCTGCCTGGGAGTGCTGCATTCACAGGCAACACACACACATCTTGTGTGTGTCCCCACCCGTAATACTTCCTGAACTGTTCACTGGCCATGACAAACTCGATCAAATAAGGACAGACAATACCAAATAAGACAGACTTGTTTTCACACACAGAGCGCTTGCTGAATAGCAAAGAGCTGACTCTGCTGTGTGCCGGCATGCCTTTGTACACATCCGTATATGCTGTCACACACTACGTCATCACACAACGCCAATAGGATTGGTTTAGTTTCATTCATGAATTCAGACGCGCTCCGCTGAAGGGCGTTCCCATAGTGTCGTCACCTACGCAGTTCGAGTTCCCTTGAAAGGGAACAAACATGTATGTGGAAACATATGATGACAGATGAAGCAGTCAGCTGTACTGGATCTAAATGACGGTTTTATATGGATGTTTTCAAAACACTTACTAGAGTGCAATAGCGAGGTTGAAAAAAACAGGATTCTTTGCGAAATGTCCATTACACTGTACATTGTTTACAAAACAATCTGTGGTCAAAATCTCTGAACAAACATATAATCCTCAGATGAGATCCATTAAAATAAACCATCCACTTGTTACAGACGCTGGGATCCTTCTAAAGTCTGTAGAGAGACGCAAACAAGCTGTTTAACCTGGACGCGTCAGTCAATGTTATTTCACTCTTCTATTTGTCCAGTTGTCGACAGACTCAAGTGCGTGGAGTATGTCAGAAACTGACCGTGCATCTGTATATTGTATACAGTATAGACAGCGTCAGTGATTATAATGGCTTCTATTGGCTTTTGATCCAGTGTATGCAAATGTCAGCCATTAAGCGGCTGAATGTCAGTGGGCGGGGGCTATGGTGCGATGATGTATAACTATTCATAGACGTCTTGCTCTGGAGGCAGTCATACGCAAAAGTATTTGCCCGAGTGACATCACAGATTCCATAAAATCAAAACAAGCAGTTTTTGCAGCTCGATTAAATAAATGCTTTGTTTATAATAAGAAGGTACTCTTGCAGGATGTTTTAATGGTACAAAAGCCTCTTATGTGTCAAAAGATCAAGGTAAATGTGATTTCTCATGTCATGACCCCTTTAAATTACTGTTTTATACCAAAATTAAGACTACATAAAATACTACTAATCCTAATAAAAAAAAGTGTCACAGACTTCCAGGCGATAAGGTTTTGAATAATGGCTTAAGATTTTAACTATGGCGTTCCCAAATTCTGTCTATGCACGTTCATGTGTAAAAGATTATGAGATTTCAGCTAATTTATTGACATTCAAACACTGATTCAATTGTGTAAACAGCCGTACAAGATTTAATATGATCCATCTTTGTGCTTCATATTAAACAATGTCAAAACTCATCCCCTCCAATTTTTTGTCATGAGATTACAAGACGTCTCCTCATTCCTTTCTTGATTTACCTTGTTCTACATCCTACGTTCTACATTGCTCACTCTTTCCTCTCGATTTCTCCCGTCTGCAGCTCATTTTGAAATCAATGATTTCAGAACTTCATTTCCTCGCATTTCCTGACGCCTGAAGGGCCGTTCTCATTCCAGGCCCATTTTCTCTCGCTCGCTCTCTCTCTCTTTCTCTCAGTTGTCGGGAGTCTGCTGGGCTTTGGGTGATGGTTCGGTCTAGTCGCCAGCATATTGCTGGCCCCATTAGCAGCGGGGCCCTATCTTTAGCTGTTCGGTCAGATGTCTCATTTGAGCACAAATTTAAATCAGCATCACTTGCATCTTTCAAATAAAAGCCAATTGCACAGAATGCATTGCAATGAATCCAAAATGACGTGTTGTCTAAACAGAATTCCAATTCGATGAATTGCAACATTGTAAACAAATAACTTTTCGTTAGTACATCAAAAGAAGATGGTAGGGATAAGCCAGAATTTTTCATAGTTGTTTATAGTGGTAAAAAATCAGCTTTAAAGCACTGGTACCATCAAAGTAGCATTTGTGCAGTTCTGATGCCCTAGAAGGTCACTGCCTGGATAGGGAGTAGAGAGCGAGGACGCACACTAGGGTTTGGAACAGTCCTTTTGAGTATCTTGCATGGCATGACTCACATTCGAGAATCTCAGCTAATCTTGCTCGAATGCCAATTTGTGATAAGAAATTCTGAGTGTCTCCCAGTGAAAGACCTCAGGCAGTGTTCATATGCTACTTTTAGTCAAAAGTACTTTCCTCACCAAACACATGACTCATTTCTGAAGCTTAATAAACACAAATTTTTTAGCTGGAATTGTCACAATGTGCCTCCATATTCCACATGCTTCAATCAGCCTCTAAAAGACTCAAACCAAAGCAACTAAAAACCACTTCCAGTTCTTTAAAGAATACCATGATGCATCTGTGCAAAATAACATGGTAGTTTTTTACGGGAATGTGTAAACGTGATGCTCCATTCATCCCAAACTCTCTGAGCGTCTTATGTTTGGCTGTGTGGATGTCCTGTGGATTTGAAGAGGGAGCAGATTGGAGGAAGACAAACTCATTACCTGCTTAGTTAAGCAGGCTAATAGAGAACAGTGGGCATTGATAATATTTTTTAGAAATCCAATTTTTTTCGGATTAAAAGAGACAGTGGATCGATTCCCCTTTTTAATGTAACAGATATGAGTTTTACACCACGATTATCAACGGCTCGACATCCTGCTGGGAGAGAGGGGTTGTTAGTTCTGCTCACCTCCAGAGCTTTACGTTTTCTTTTCAGCAGATTGGCGATGTCTTCTGCCACCTTCTCCACCAGCTGTTTGGGCGAATTTCGCTCCACATTAAACTGACTTTTCTTCTCATTATAAATCTGTGGGAGGGCAAAGGTCAAAGGTCAGGCACACAATGATTTCCTTTGTGATCAATTACATAAAACAATGCACCTCAAAACAATTATATTTTAACATTTTACATATGAAATTCAATTATGAATGTAATAATTTTATAAAATAAAATAAAATAATTGATATTATGTTGTATATTACATAATAAATACAATCTTCAAATATAACAAAGACTAGACTTGACTCTTGAATGGACTTCATAACCACGCAAGCAAGAAAATGTAAAGCACTGGATACACATTTATCTAGACAGTACATTTAAAAAACAATCAACATAAATTTAATTCAATTAAACTAAGTGAAAAAGAGTGCAAGTCAGGCCACAATCTGATGTGGACTTATTGGTCAGCGCTGTTCCTAATGTCAGCGGTTTTCGCAGTGATTTACACACAGCAGGTCTGGTCCTACAACCTGACTCAGCACACACACAGTAATCTGAGCCCCTGGGATGCCCACTTATCCCCTCCACCCCAGGGACTCCATTACCCACAAATCCATCTATGTCAAACTGAGGACTAGGCAAAGAGCCAATAGCAATCTCCCTAGAAAGAGGGGTCCGTTTACACACACTCATACAGCAGGCAGAGCATTTAGTAAGGGCTGTGGCCTCGCTGTACGTTCCCCTGTTACCAGATAATGGCTAAACCACAAGCACTGTATTACGTCAACTTCAGTGAATTGGGACAGAATTTGGCGGCTGCAAGAAACCATTGCATCGACTAGAGAGGGAGGGAGATTAGCGTAACCTACTTTTAAAACTGTGATACTTGATATTTTTGGAATACAATTATAGAGCCCTTGAAAAAGTCATTAGAGTGTTTGAAAAAAAAAAACACAGTTATGAAAGATACTGATCTTATAAAACAAGAACAGTTCCTATTTAAAGGCAGTACACAAAAGAAAAAAAATCTAGATTTTTTCTGTTAACGTGATGAAAACTAATATAGTCTAATAGACAATGCATTTAAGTCTGAACAACTACTGTCTCCTAAATGCCAGGAAGATCCATAACCGCATAAAAAACGAATTAATCTATAATATTATATTTAATATTACATAATATTGAATTTAAAAAATAATATTTATACACACAAATGTAATACCTATGACTTATATAACATGTTGTTTTCGATTTATAAGATACAAGATCACCATGTAACCAAAATTAAACATTAATATTTACTTATGTATACATGTCATTTTAAACACATGATACAACAATTGAAATTACGGTATATTTATATAACATTGACATTTAGTATTTATAAGGTAATGCAAAGTAGATCGAACCGATAAATAATCATTCTCATTATACATTTTGGGATTTTTAATGCCTTTGTTCAAAGGAAAAGAAAAACAATATTTAGACATATAGCCAATGTTAAACTGCCTTTATTGTGACGCAGTGCGTTATTATAAAAAAAAAAAAAAAAGTTTAAATTGAATCTGTTAAAATGTATATTTGTTTAAGTCAGTGTGAAATGCTGTAGTGACTCATGGACTTTCAGGGAGAGAAATTAGGTCAAAATGTGGAGAAAATAATATATTTTGGATGTGTGTGTGTGTGTGTGTGTGTGTGTGTGTGTGTGTGTGTGTGTGTGTGTGTGTGTGTGTGTGTGTGTGTGTGTGTGTGTGTGTGTGTGTGTGTGATGAGATGGAGGAGGAACAGCAGGCAGGAGGGTCTGCTGTCTGGGTCGGGCCAAGAGATCTAGATGAACTGGGCCAAACACACTCACACCACTGAACCAGAGCGAGCAAGAGCCTATCAAATCCAATATGCTCCCATTGGCAGTCACACATCACACACACATAAGTACATAATGACAGTCTCAAACAAACAAACACAACACAAACTACCGTGATCTCCAATAGAAGGACAGAAGCAGAACACACAGTGTGCTTGTTAGTGAAGAGAACTCGTCCCAGAATGCCAAACTGAGACTGTGTTAGTATAAACACACAGATGGTGCAAGAGAAAGAGAATATGGGGAAGATACAGCAAAAAAACTCAAATATGATCAGAGATGCTGCATGGTGCGCACTTCAAGTACAAGTTATTAAAATCAATCAAAATGTATACAGGGCTGTGAAGAGAGTTTCTTAGGGGCTTAAATGTAAAAAAAGAGGCATCTATCACTACTGAGTAATTCCAATATAACAATATGTTTCCATCCACCTATTTTTATGCACATTTTGGGATATCAGAGAAAAAAATGGCAAAATGCGCATAAAAAAACGTGTCGAATGAACTTTTTATCCGATAAGAAAAGAAAAGCGTTACTTGCGCTTTGAGGCGCAAATAATTTATTATATACGAAATGATTATATACAGTGGCTTCTCCTAATGCAGCAACTTCCATTTTTCTTAGAGATATTTAGCATCAGTTATCAGGAAGTGACGATTTTGTTCTAATCGTAGTCATTTAGGAATGAGATTGCGATCTGTTAATGATTAATCGTGCAGCTCTAATTTATATAATTATTTCTTTGTATGTTACATACATATGTATATATATGTATACACATACACAAATATCATATGTTGATATTTGAGTAATGATATTTGATCCTTTTTCCTTTTCTGTTCTACTGTAGAAAGTAAGTCATACAGGATGTGTGTAAATGATGATAACTTAAATCAGTAAACACTTCAACAGAAGAGACCGTAGTTGCGATTACACTCCAGCAGATTACCTTTCCCATCCTGACAGCGAGTTTCATTTTCTAAACACGAGAGACAAAGCAGCCAAAGAGATTCAATTTGACCTTCTGTGTTATTTCTTTCTCAGTCAAAAGATTTGTTTGAGGTTTTCTTTTTTTTATGCGACTGGCTCGCGTCGGAGAGAAAAACGGCTCCGCTTATCAGCCCATGAAGGCGGACTGTTGACAGAGACAGATGCTGCGTCATTAAGGAATATTAGTGGACTCTGCCAAGCAGACAGCGCACGCATCCCGCCAGGCAAAGGAACAGTTCAATAAAACCGAGAGCGAGCAAGAGAGAGCGCGCGAGAGAGAGAGAGAGAGAGAGAGAGAGAGAGAGAGAGAGAGAAACTCTGAGTCAGACAATGCTAAAAGGAAGCAGTCAATGGAAGAAAAAGATATGGCCTCTAGAGATTGGAGCTGAGAGATTCGATACAGATGTGGCAAGACAGAAAGGACTAAGGGACTTGAGTGACAAGAGACATACATAACGTGAGCGCTACTCCCGTAGAGGCTGCAGACAACAGACTAATAGAAAAGGAGGTCTATAGATCAAGCAGGATAAGAGCAGGTGGAGAACTTGAGCGCCGGAGAAAGAGAGATGGACGTTTGTTGTGAGAAGACGGCCATGACTGAGCTTTGCATTATATGAAACTTCTGTATCTGTATTCTGTATTATGTAAAATATAATTTTATGATAGATTATCATATTTTAAACATCGACCATGTGAGTCTAAGATGGGTAAAACAATCAAATCGAAATAATAGGCATTTGGAAAAATAAAAAAAAATCCAAGAAAGTTTTATTATGACCTTCATATGAACAAAAGAAGGAAAAAAAGTGTCTACTGTTTTAATAATAATCAGCCCCTGGGAATATAAAGTGCCTGAAGCTAATCAGCAGCAAACACGCACGGGCATTCACGCTATAGCTGGACTCTCCAGCAGGGACGACAATAAATCACAACCGTGTTCAGGAATAATGTGTCCGATTGAACCAAACTCTGAAAGATCCCACATTAACTCCTGGCTCACGTCACTGTTCGTGAGGAGAACTGACCATTTGAGCAGATGGTTTATTAGATGAGTGTGCCGATGCAAACTACCAATCAATTCTGATGTGCAGTACCTCAAATAAACAGTTGATCTAGTTGTTGCCCGTCCTTTCAGACAGACATTTACACAACACGCACTAAAAGGGACACACCATCAGGCTGTAAAATAGCACACACAAAGACAGTCAGAAAAAAGGATATGATGGAGACGCCACAAAAAAGATCCTCTATCTCTCTCTACCTCCTCATCTGTTCATGGTATCAGTCTTTAAGACAGATATAAACGTCAGATCTTTATTAACTTGATGATGGACGGGATTGTCTGTGCATCACTTCCTTTTCTGTGTCTCTTTTGCCCTCTACCTCTCAATCACTCTATCTATAACAGCAGCTCCTGCAATTACTAAAGAGCAATTTGACAATTGGCTAACAATTAATATTAACCACTAGCCCTTATGACTAGCCCTAGTTGACATCTTAATGCATTATATTAATTAAAAAATAAACAAATTCACACAGAAGAAAGAGATTTCAAGAATGAGCAAGCACCAAATCCACCTATATGGATTGTTTTAGCATTATATAATGATACAATGCAGTAAACGGGAGGGCGAGGGGCTGATGGAGGTTCGGGTTCGGGTGGGTTAGTTATGCGCCTAAAGTCAATGTCACAACACAGGATGCAATTAAGGAAAATTGTGCTGTAATCTGCCAATTACTTCTGCGTTCCTTGGATAGAGCTGATAACTAATTAATGTAGAGAAGGTGGAAACAGGAAACCAGCTGTGACACATAAGTTCACACACAGACAGACAAACACACACTTCAGGCTGTCTTTGATTGAGTTTGACACACAAACTCTCACGACTACAAACCTTGAAGCCTCCCCTTGTGAGCTGATTGTACTGATAGCTAGGAGGTGTGTGTGTGTGTGTGTGTGTGTGTGTGTGTGTGTGTGTGTGTGTGTGTGTGTGTGTGTGTGTGTGTGTGTGTGTGTGTGTGTGTGTGTGTGTGTGTGTTTTGAGCTCATCACGCTAATCACTCCTCTACTTCCTGCCTTGCTGATGAAGGTCGTCATCTGTCCATCAACATGAGCACAATCTATCGACTTCAAATGTTTAATCCTCCCTCCGTTGAATCACTTTATTATCAGTGGTGTTTGCTAATCATCATCATTATTACTATTGCTCAAAGATTTGAACCAGCACATAAGCATTAAACTTCGGCATTAAAAAACAAGCAGACTTGTAAAGCACCACAAACCATGTGTCGTGTTGAGGGATCAGATGCACCTTGTTGTTTTTGTTTTTCGACTTACTCTGCGCAACCATCACAATTCCCTAGCAACCACCAACAACACCCTAGAAACCACATAGCAACCTCCCAGAACATGCAAGCAACCACTTAAAATGCCTTAGCAACTGGCCACAATATCCAAGCAGCCACCCACAGCCATCTAGCCCTTGCTGCAGTGTTTTGCACAAGCAAACACCACTTAAATTTCCTTCAGTTATTAATTTCTCCTCCTGTCTCCATCCCTCTGTCTCTGGCTCCTGTTTGAGAGTCTGTATCCCGGGGGCTTTTACTCAGGGTTTAGCTAAAATTAAAGTGTGTGTGATGTTTAGATGTTGCTCCTAATTGTTCTCGATTACTGAACACCCGAAAGCCTTTTTTTTTCAGTTATGGATTAAGTTCCTTAATTTATAGGGAACATATTCACCCAGAACTCACAGAGACGGATCATACCTCAGTGATTCATCATTAATCCTCTCTGGGCAGAAGACTGAGGCATGTTTTATGATTGTCCGTACGCTTGGTCCCTAAACATAGACTTAATCTTTAAAGAAGCCAGAATTAAGATATATCTCGTAGCATCACCGCAGACAGATGTGGATGGAATCATAATCAAATCCAAAACACTTAGTCAGAAACCTCAAGCTAATCAAAAATAATAGTTTGTGCCGTGACGCACAATCAAACTGCCTTATCAAAACACAACATGATCACAATCCTATGAAGAAAATTATATAGCTTCATCTAGCCTTATTTAAATATCAACTTTGTCTCGGATGTTTCTCCAAAAACGCCTTTTTTTTTGTTTCAAACTGAGATCATGATTCTCCCACAATTCTGAACAGACAACTAAACAAAATAATATGTAATTTCCTAGAGGTTCTGACAAAATGTTCATTTCTGCAGTCTATTTAAATGTTTTAATTAATAAATAAAAAAACTCTGTTTGAATGAATGATTCAATGACTTGAATGACTAAAATGACTAAAACAAAATAAAACAATAAAAACAAAATGAATCAGCATTTTTAAACAAATCTCTTGAAGGAATGATTCAATGACAAATACATTTTTAACAGTCACTTGTCGCCACCTACTGGTGTAACTATGTATTCAATTTAATTGTAATTTGAAGCACTAAGTTACTTTCAAAAAGTGATTTGCTCAATTTTTATTGCTTCCATAGAGATCACTTATTATCACGGTACTTCTGTGATAATGTGATTATTTGTAACAGAGAAATAATGATACTGTGTGGTTGAAAATACTGTTAGTTTAGCTGTTTCATACATGTCAACTGCTCTCTCTGGGTCAGTGACGGCGCCAACACAGATTTGAATGTTCTGGGGTGATTTTGTCAAAGGTTTAATAGACACAGGCAAATCGCTGTCATTTAGGGAATTTGATCGCGATCTTTTAACAATTAATCGTGCAGCTCTATTGTTGACATACAGTAATGGTGTCAAGCTATAAACTGAATACGGATAGCATAACCCAGATCATTTGGTTATAGGAGAATTTATTGAGAAATGTTCAAGGTCACATCTCTGACGTATGATTGCAGACATTGTTATCTTAGCAAATCTGACCACAGTTGGAGGTATTGCTCAGAAGGAGAGACACATCTGAGAAGCAGAGGAGACTTAAGAAGAAGGAAAAAGGTTGCTGTCTAGAAGAAAAAAATGGATATTAATCATGATCATATTTTCCTAGAAGCCACATTTTTTGATCTGTCCCTTTTTCTGTAAATTACAATACCAGACGGCCAAAGTCACTCGAATAAAAACATTTTTTTTTTCTAAAATGCTTGGAAAATGCATGAAAAGATGAGTTTAGATGGCTAAGAGAGCAGCTGCTGCTTTCATGAAGGGATTTGGGGATTTTTTTCCCACCTACAGAGCATGTACGGGTCAGTTGGTAAAATTACATACGAATGTGTCCTTGGACAATGCGTGAAAAGCCCGATGTAATCGCAGTGTTTCTTATCTTTGAATTCTGCTGGACGTATTTCTGTAAATGGCGGCGAAATGTCACCAAACGAGTCCCCGGCCACCTCAAATGTCAAATGAATTCTAAGCGCGCAGCCATTGCCCTTGTGTGGTCTAAGTCAATAAAGTTAGCTCTCACTTACGGAAATATTCCAGTCTCAGTCCATAGAAACCCGTTCAAATATGAAGCCATTAAATTCAGTTTAGAGTGATTTATTCAGCTGTGCAATGAGGCATGAGTGGGTGAGAGAACCAGACCAGCATCAACCATAATGTACACTGGGGTTGGACCGTTTTCAGTCCCGTGCACAGCTAATGATGGGATTGTAGAGAAACTTGGGATGGGTTTGGGAATGTTCGAAGTTTAAAGAACATGAAATGGCCATTTACATCCCATTTTACTCCCATAATAAAAGTAAAAGTAAAAACATTTACTTTTAAATTATTCGCGATAACTTATACACCTTTAAAGACACGCCCAAAAGAGTTTTGGAGGGATTGGCCAATTAAGCACTGCGAATGATGTAATCAAGTTGCTCTTGCTATCTGTCAAAATACTTATATGTATATACTGTATATGCATCTGTCATTCGTAATGCTCCATGGGATTCAGTACACAGTCTTGTAGCTTTGTCTTTTTGACCGAATTTTGTTATATTTTTTGCTTAAATTAAAAATGTATAATGATGTGATTCACCTATAGTAGCTGGTTGGTTTGGTTCATGGCTTACAATGTTTTAATAATGACTTTTTAAGAATCTCTATACAAATTTTTTTTTTACAAAATGAACAAGTTGGCAGGCACTAATGCATTGAATACGAAAATTGATAATGAAAAAAAAAAAAATGTAGGATGAGACCATATTTCAAGATGGGATTTCATTGGTTAGTAAAAACTGGGCATTACATACAAGAAGTAATTGTACTGTATAAATTCCTTGTACAAATCCATATTCCAATTTTCTTTGGAATAACATGCAATGATGAATCACTCATAGCACAAGAAGGAAAGCGACTTCATGTTGACTTTAACATGTATGATCAAAACATTTTAAAATATGCGCACACATCTATGTGACCTAACAATTCCCACCCTGTTACGGTCCAAATCATCCATACTGTTTTTTCCCCCTTTCCTTCATGTCCTCCTGATAAGTGAAAAGGTAATTTAATTGATGGCCACATACTGTTCAATTTAAACCAGAAAAGAACATTGAAGTGAGCGGCTTTACGGCTACTCCTCTGATCTGCCGTTTGACAGGAAGTTTGCAAACGCAGACAGCCGAGGAGGAGGAGGTTGATGAAGGCTTGCCAGATGTGCATCCCGCTGGTGAAACGACAGGTCTGATCTGCCTTTAATTGCTCGCTATTATACCCCCCGAGGAACGCAATTAACACACAAGGAATCTTTTGATAAATCAGAATTGAGCTTGGCGTCCACTGACGGGATATTTATTATAATCCGAAATGTGGCTTTATCTTCATAAATGGTTCCAAAATACACACTGTTGATCTCTTCGAAATGATCTAGTTTCCTACAGGAACGGCTCCTAAAATCTAATCTGATATTATCAACTGTGCCACAATAAAGGCAGTTTAACTTCTACTAACAAGCACATACACTTAAATCTCAAAATGCATGTTTTACATTTAATACTTTAGGGATAGAGATTTGCACATACCCATAAACCTAAGTATGAGATATGGCAACAGAAATGCAAGTTTTAGCAAACTCCACTGACAAGGTCATGGGAGGAAAATGTTCATAACTTCTAGTATAATTACTTGTTGAAAACAATAATTGGTGTGAGCTGTTCCAATCACCGCACAAGTGCATTTGACCTTCACTGCTACATGAGCTGTATGTTTACTAGCCCTTCACAAACAGAGTTGTGCTCAAGTGCAGGACGAAGACCTCGGAAGACCTCAGAAGGGCTGTTGAAGCTCATAAGACTGCAAAGGGCTACCAAAGGATTTCGGTTGACAATCAGAAAGAAATCCAGCACTGCTGCTTCTCCCCGCTGGAGTTATTGTCCTACAAAAATAAGTCCAAGGACACACCGCAGAATCCTCAAACAATCGACGGAGAACTCCAGGGTGATAGCTAAAGATCTGACTGCAGGGATCACTCGCACTTGATAATGGCTGTTCCTGAGCTTACTAGAAGAAAAACACAGGCGATTGCTGTTCATAGGAGGTTATTGTGGATAATCAAAAAAAAACAGTGAACCACTTCTGAAACTATCAGGTTTGAATCAGGGTGAATCCCAGGGAAATGTAAATGTACATAAAGGATATTACATTCCCAAATATGTTACATTATTATTATTATTATTATTATTATTGTTATAAAAAATACTTATTTAAAGGTTGTATCAGTGATTTCAGGCCCAAAAATAAATGTCTAATCTTTCCTAACGATCCGCTACCTGCCCGCCCCATAAGCATGCCGTCAAAAAAACGCGTCTCTGTAGGCAGCCTAGGCTCTGAGATCTACACAAAAACAAATGGGTACAACCACCACTCAAAACCAAAATAAACAGTGTTTCAACCAATCACCGACAGGGGCGGGTGTTGCTCCGACTTCGCGTCCAGCCGTGAACGAGCGCAAAACCTCACAACACCCGCCCCTGTCGGTGATTGGTTGAAACACTGTTTATTTTGGTTTTGAGTGGTGGTTGTACCCATTTGTTTTTGTGTGCAGGTCTCAGAGCCTAGGCTGCCTACAGAGACGTGTTTTTTTGACAGCCTGCTTATGGGGCGGGCAGCTAGCGGATCGTTAGGAAAGATTAGATATTTATTTTTGGGCCTGAAATCACTGATACAACCTTTAATATAATATACATTTTAAAATGATATAACTGTACATACACAAAACATACATACACACATACATGCATACACACATATAAGAAAAAATGGGGGGGGGGGGGGTTACTTGTCATTAAAATAAATGTCACAGTGCAACAAATATTAAAAGTTGTAAAAATAAGCTCAATTTTATATGTTAAAAAGAATTTCTAATTTATTATTTTTGATTTTGGGATCAAAGATGTCCCTGATGTGTTCTTAACAGGTTTTGTTAGATTCCTTTAACCCCAAATACACTTTCCTATGAATGTAATAGAATGTTGTATTCAGGTCTTGGCATCATTAATGAACCAAACACTTCCGAATTCTGAGATAAGATGGCACTACAACGAAGCTGAATGTCCAAAGCAAAAGTTTCAAGAAAGACACACATAGTGTTGTAGTCAAGACCACCTAACCCGAGACCAAGACAAGACCAAGACCAGAGTGTATCGAGACCGAGACAAGACCAAGACCTTTAGGGGCCGAGACCAAGTCGAGACCAAGACCTTTAGGGGCCGAGACCAAGTCGAGACCAAGACCGAGGGAGGGCGAGACCGAGACCAAGACCAGCGCCCCACACTACATGACACAAAAAAATGTCAAACATGATCAAAAGAGCTTCTCAAATTGATCTGAAAGATCCACATTAGCATAAAAATACATAGCCTAGATATTAAACACTCAAAGATTAAATAAACGTAACCATCTTTATTCAATACTCCTGGGTGACTTCCATCATTTAGTACAGAATGTAAAACAATTATTCATTGTTCATCACTAAAGTCTTCACTTTTCTCCGCCTTTTATAAACAATACATAAAGTTATGTTGTTTTTAAACCTACAACAATCCTTTTTTAAAGGTATTTTAGCACAATTCACAACCGGTAATTCAGGAAAAAATATCCGAATGCTCCACATGAAACTATGGTCTTCCGACCTTACCATCATGTTGATTTATTTTTATTAATATGTGCCATACAAGACAGCGCTTAGGAGACGGCGAACCCTCGTTTATACTTTCGCATGGCTCCGAAGAGAAAGAGTGCGCGCGCGCGACCGGGGCGCTCTCTCGCTCTCGCTCGCGGTCTCTCTCTCTCTGTCACACGCGCAGCAGTTCGTCTACATTACTCATCGATCGTTTTACATCCAATAAAAGCAAGGATGTTAACAAAAAAATGAGACAATATACTGGCAATTTAGTGATATTTCCAAAGTTATGGTCTTGACTGGTCTTGAAAAAAAATCGCGAGTCCTCAATGTCCGAGACCGAGACAAGACCGAGACCAAATGCGGTCGAGTCCGAGACGAGACCGAGGCCATCAAAAAGTGGTCTCGAGACCGGTCTCGAGACCAAGACCGGTCTCGAGTACTACAACACTAGACACACAAACGAAACAAAAAGATAGGGTTAAAAACTCTGTGTAGATTACATTCTTACCAATAAAAAGGGACACATTTAAGCGATCAGACCTAATCTACATCAACAAACCATCACACTCTGCAACAACACTGGACCAGGTGTGCAAATGCATCTGTAAGTGTATTTGTGTCTAAATTTGTGTATTTGTGTAAGTGCACTGGTGTCTAAAAAGCATTTTCATACATTAGGTTTTTGCCACAATGAAGGACAAAAATATTTAATGCATGTCTCACATTAAAAAGCAGAGCTGGATATTCAAACACAATATGACATCAACGTTTAGCATTAATGCACACACATACACACAGGCGACATTCAAAGCATTGCCTGGTGAGGCATTGGGAGACAAAACGAGAGAGTAATTAAAGGGACGTGCCGCCCATGTAAAACGCCAATAGGGTCAAAGCCCTTTAAAGGGACTGGCGAGAAGAGAGGACACTTCTAGAGAAGTGTAAGGAGATAAGGCTTTTAGCACGGCGTGTTAATGCATGCGTTCGGTTAGAGGAAATAAAGAGCAGACGAGGTGTCTCTGAGGAGGTCGTGAAATGGGCGATGTGTGTGAAATCCTCATTTTGTTTAAGTATAGTAATTCACTCATAAATGAGAGTTTGGTCTTCATTTACTCACCCTCATGTTTTTCAAAACACGTATGACTTTTTTTCTTCTGTGCGGCCCAATGTTATTTTTGTAAAGAAAGTAAAGATACATTTTTTTTTTGAGGGTTTTAGTTTTAGTTAACTATAATAACCCCACTGCTTTAGAAGAATGCCAAGATTATGGGTTCAATTCTCAGGGAATGCAACTGATAAAATGTATACCTTGAATGCAACGTAAGTTGCTTTGGATAAAAGCATCAGATGCCAAATGTATAAACAGTGCTAGAGGAAGCATCATAACAGCACTTGCGCATTACATTAAAAGTCTTCTGAAGTCATTCATGTGAAGTCGTTTTTCTTTTACATGTTAATGTACATTTAATTGTGGAGCCTCAAAACCAGGTTTGATTTCATCAAATATATAGATGTTGTCACATCTTTTATTTGACGTCAAAGGTATAGCGTGATGCTACTTGAGGCATCATGTTGCAATGTATAAGAATGCACACTACATTGACTTACCATTCACTTACATTGTATAGAAAGAAAGGCTGCCCTCGACTAAAGATTGTCCTAGTTGACTGTTAGTCGTTCATTTAAGCTAATAGTCGATTAGTCTGAGGAGAAACAGTCTCGCTTACAATGATACATTAACACCGGCCATTGAGAAGATGTGCTCCGATGACGTGGAAGTTAAGTTAAACACATGTCGTAGACTAATTTGTCGTGGTACTAATTTAACTTCCAAACTCCGCAAAAACACTCGCACAAACACATGCGAGCGGGCCATGTAAAGTGGCTTTAGGCTACTACTTACATGTTTTAAATTATAAGTCATGTTTGAGGTTGCGAGTTAACTTTTTGTGGTCATTGGATTTTATGTAACACTTTAGTTTAGGGACAAATTCTCACTATGAACTAATTGCTTAATAGCAGGATATTGGCTTTTTATTATTAGTACTAATAAAAGCACATATGTATGCCTTATTCTGCATGATCATATTCTATATCCCTTAATCCTACCCCATACCTAAACTTAACAACTACTAACTATTAATAAGCAGTAATTAGGAGTTTATTGAGTCAAAAAGTCATAGTTAATAACTAGTTAATAGTGAGAATTGGACCCTAATCTAAAGTGTGACTGGATTTTTTGCCCGACATATTACCGCATGGACCATAAATGTCACCTCAAGTTTGATGGCAATGACATCGAACATCATTGTTTTTTGTAAATCAAACTGATGCGATGCATCTTGAGTTGCCATGCTTGAATGCATGCATGTCCCAGTCCCCATTCACTTTCATTGTGTGCAAAATAGTGGCCAGGACATTCTGCAGAACATCTCTTTTTGTGTCCTATGGAGTAAACAAAGATATTTGAAGCGACACGAGGAGTAAGCATTGACAGAACCTTAATTTGCTGGTGAACTAACCCTTTAAACCCTTCTCACATGTACATGCACACCGTGACCTTCGCATATAAACCAACGGCTGGAACAAAAGCGCACAACGGTGGCCTAGAAGAGCAGGCAGACCTTTGCAGCGTGACAAGGTAATTTCACCACGTGAGACTAGAGGCCAGTTTACACCCTACTAGGCCATTTCCAAACCGCCGTTACCATGGAGACCAGCCACTTAATGACTGATAACGGCAAACGACCAAGAAACGAGCAAAGATTGAGAGAGAGAGAGAGAGAGAGAGAGAGAGAGAGAGAGAGAGAGAGAGAGAGAGAGAGAGAGAGAGATTACGTGGAACAAAGATGGCAATTTAGTATCGGAGGACAGCGTGAAGCCCGATTATGTCGTCAGAGCAAATGATCATTAATTTCCCTCTGTCCAAACGGTAAAGATTAATGCCTCGCTCTTCCCACTGTAGCAATGGAGAGGGATCGTACCATTTAGGAACACCCCTATCTCATCAACAACTGGCATCCAGCACTGTATGGAAAAAAATAAACAGCGGTTTGTGCGACTTTGCAGTTGATGGGGATTGTAAATGATGGTGCCTGGTAATATTAATACGCTGAGCACTATCTGTGATTCAGAGCCGGCTGGGTCTTTATATTCAGTGTCAGAATGAATTAAAAGCCACTTAGGAAGCGCAGACATAAACTATTAAAACAAACTCATTTCGAGGTTTGACTGAATATGTGACCAACGCTCATTTCTCTGAGCCGCTATCACAGAAACTCCTCCACACCCACGGAGGGCATCATAACCCTGGGGTCCTTCTCAAATGCTCTACCTTTTCTGCTCGGGGAGATTTTTTAGAGACTGTCATTTTGAGATATTCACTCAGCTACAAATGTGTAATCTAAAATGGCTTACCTGTGCCAGAAGTGCTTTTATGAAAGCTTTCTATCTTGCCTTGTGAGAACTGTCGGAGGGTATTTTTTTGATTTTATGGTGTATTATACCAAAAAAGCTGCCTATTCTGTTGCATCCAGAAAAAGGAATCTAGAAATCAGTCACAGTTGTGAGAAATAAATAATATGATAATGCCATGCATCATGGCAGCTCAGTTAACTGAAAAACTGCCTCAGTTTTTTAACATTTCATGTGTGCTAATAACCTTGAAATTAATCTGAGACTATACTGGGGATCCACATCAACATTAATAAATACCACATAAATGTAAAAAATAAATAAATAAATAAATAAAAAATTTATTTTCTAATTAAATGTGCACATCTTTGCACTGCTAAATGTAAAAGCTGTGTGTATTAAGCAAAAAGAAACACAAAAAAAGTTGAAAATTCAGCTTAGCCATCAGGTCTA
Organism: Semotilus atromaculatus; assembly: GCA_031834385.1. NCBI lineage: Eukaryota > Metazoa > Chordata > Actinopteri > Cypriniformes > Leuciscidae > Semotilus > Semotilus atromaculatus. The sequence goes on along the minus strand of JAULUF010000007.1, from coordinate 2,362,477 downwards.
ATTTACTTTTTAAAATATATTCAAATAGAAAACTTTTATTTTAATTTGTAATAACACTACACAATATTAAAATGTTTGCTGTATTTCTGATCAAATAAATAAGCAGAGGATCAAATAAGATAAGATAAAACGTAGTTATTCCAAACTGACTGGTAGCACATTGTGTGTGTGTGTGTGTGTGTGTGTGTGTGTGTGTGTGTGTATGTGTGTGTGTGTGTGTGTGTGTGTGTGTGTAACCTTTTGGAAAAACAATTCACAATACACATAATCGTGCTTATTTAACAACATATTTACCGACATATACACTCACCGGCCACTTTATTAGGTACCCCATGCTAGTAACGGGTTGGACCCCCTTTTGCCTTCAGAACTGCCTCAATTCTTCGTGGCATAGATTCACAAGGTGCTGGAAGCATTCCTCAGGGAGTTTGGTCCATATTGACATGATGGCATCACACAGTTGCCGCAGATTTGTCGGCTGCACATCCATGATGCGAATCTCCCGTTTCACCACATCCCAAAGATGCTCTATTGGATTGAGATCTGGTGACTGTGGAGGCCATTTAAGTACAGCGAACTCATTGTCATGTTCAAGAAACCAGTCTGAGATGATTCCAGCTTTATGACATGGCGCATTATCCTGCTGAAAGTAGCCATCAGAAGTTGGGTACATTGTGGTCATAAAGGGATGGACATGGTCAGCAACAATACTCAGGTAGGCTGTGGCGTTGCAACGATGCTCAATTGGTACCAAGGGGCCCAAAGAGTGCCAAGAAAATATTCCCCACACCATGACACCACCACCACCAGCCTGAACCGTTGATACAAGGCAGGATGGATCCATGCTTTCATGTTGTAGACGCCAAATTCTGACCCTACCATCCGAATGTCGCAGCAGAAATCGAGACTCATCAGACCATGCAACGTTTTTCCAATCTTCTATTGTCCAATTTCGATGAGCTTGTGCAAATTGTAGCCTCAGTTTCCTGTTCTTAGCTGAAAGGAGTGGCACCCGGTGTGGTCTTCTGCTGCTGTAGCCCATCTGCCTCAAAGTTCGACGTACTGTGTGTTCAGAGATGCTCTTCTGCCCACCTTGGTTGTAACGGGTGGTTATTTGAGTCACTGTTGCCCTTCTATCAGCTCGAACCAGTCTGGCCATTCTCCTCTGACCTCTGGCATCAACAAGGCATTTCCGCCCACAGAACTGCCGCTCACTGGATGTTTTTTCTTTTTCGGACCATTCTCTGTAAACCCTAGAGATGGTTGTGCGTGAAAATCCCAGTAGATTAGCAGTTTCTGAAATACTCAGACCAGCCCTTCTGGCACCAACAATCATGCCACGTTCAAAGTCACTCAAATCACCTTTCTTCCCCATACTGATGCTCGGTTTGAACTGCAGGAGATTGTCTTGACCATGTCTACATGCCTAAATGCACTGAGTTGCCGCCATGTGATTGGCTGCTTAGAAATTAAGTGTTAAGGAGCAGTTGGACAGGTGTACCTAATAAAGTGGCCGGTGAGTGTATATACATGCATACAGGCAACCTATATATATATATATATATATATATATATATATATATACATATAAATATTCAAAGATCAATTCATTGATAAATATCAAAGAAGTTCACTAAGCAGGCAATGAATTGTGAGTAATTTTGCTCTTCCAGACCTGGCCAAGCATAGCTGATTCTCTCACAGCCCTTTCTGCTGTTTATCAACCTCAAGCCTATAATTTCACCCCACTTTGATATATAAAAAAAACACCCAATTACGCAGCGATTAAATTTTTTGAACACAAAAAGCAGAGCTCTGATAAAAGGTGTATAAACACAGGGTCATTCGCTAGAGAGCCACTGGCTCCTAAATACAGAGCTAAAAAGCTGCTGCATCACTGTGACCAAAAGAAAGTGTCACCAAGAAACAAATGAACAGGGCTTTTAGTTTTTTCTTTTTGTAAGATTTTTCAAGTAGATTAAAAGCACACAGAAATAAATCAATAGCCAAAGTAAAAGACCATGTCGAAAAGACGTTAGGCTACTATTCCAGAGTTCAACGAAATGTCCTCTAGTAAATATAAAGATCAATGGGTTATTTGTTGGCGAGTCGTCACTTGACTTATAAAGAAAAAAAGATGCTTCTTTTACAATAGCAGTTAAGCTATATTATCTGTGACATGCTATCAGTTACCGGTACCACAAAAATGTAGAAGCAACACAACTGTTCTCAACATTGATAATCAGAAATGTTTCTTGAGCAGCAAATCATCATATTAGAATGATTTCTGAAGGATCATGTGACACTGAAGACTGGAGTAATGATGCTGAAAATTCTGCTTTGATCACAGAAATAAATTACATTTTAAAATATATATTCAAACAGAAAACTTTTTTTTTTTTTTTATTAATTGTAATAATATATTTCACAATATTGCTGATTTTACTGTATTTTTGATCAAATAATTGCAGCCTTGGTGAGCAGAAAAGACTCAGACTTAGACATAGTGTATATGTTAAAATCACTTAATAACCTTGTTTGTGTTAAGTTATATCCAATTGTTTACCTACTTCATTGATCATGTAAGGCTGATAATCCTGGTTACATGATGTTGGTTGGTAATGCATATCTAGAAGCTCATTGAACCAGAACAAAAGTTCCACTGCTAAAAGATTTAAACACTCCATGTCTTGCCCCATTGACTTCCACTCTAAGTGCATTACTGTAAATGTGATTTTTTTCTCGCCTTTGAAAAATAAAGGACTCGTCAAAGTGATTACATGTGAGGTAATCAACAATACGTAACAAATTCTGTCCGCAGAGTTTGTTTTGAACCCGGAACATTCCTTTAAACTAGCAGTCAACCCTAAAAGGATGCAGAAAACGGACACGTTTGAGTGTGTCTGATCCGTTTAGACTCAAGGAAAGTTTGTGCTGTCACAAATTCCACAAAAGCACTAAACTTAGCCTGTCTGGAAGAGGAACAGAGAGAGACAGAGAGAGAAAGATGGCAGCTGAACATGTCCGTAATGCAAAAGATACATCTCACACGTTAACGTTTTACAAAACAAACGTGTCTCCTGTGTTTTCCCCTTTTCTGTTTTAGCTTTCAGTCACATTAGAAATGAACAAAAGACTTCAAAAAGCTGCGTATTGAAAATCATGTTCCTTCTTTTGTGTCTTTCATTTCCATCACTATGATAATTGCAGCAGGACAAAGGACCTGACAGAGAGAGGCAGAATCGGGGAGAATTCATGCCGCCTTCTAGACAAAACTGCAAGGATTTCACTGCAGCTGCGAGACAGAACAAGTGAAAAAAGACGGTAAAGGAAAAAGAAGAGCTCATGTATGGAAGGAGAAGAGAGTAAAAGCTTTTAGCTAGAAAAGCCTAGCGGATATACAGTATAACAAGGAACTAGCACAGAAGACAATGTGTGTCCTGTGCAACAAGCAATGATGATGAGTGCAAACTGTAAATGAAGTAGTGTCACATATTGTATGTCTGCCACATGCTTAACACTTCACAGTGTTAATGAGCTTAATTTGTGCATTTTTTCACCATAATGTAGTGGAATTGACGAGTTAATTGAAATATGTGTTATTATGTGTTAAGAGAGTTGTCAGCTAAAAAGCACTTACAACTAGAGCTGCATGATACTGGAAAACACTGACACTGCGATGTTTACTGCGATGTGAATAAATACCAGAATGTTCAGCAGATGACTTGAATAGCTATATTTGGAATGATTGGAGTGATTATGTTAGGAAAAAAAAAAAAAAAAAAAAAAAAGATTACGGTAGCATCATACCGTAAAAATATGGTGTGTTACTGTTTTTGAAATTAACAGCTAAATACCATTTTGTCAACTACAGCTATATGCTGTTAAATTACAGTTTTATACTGTAGCTGACAAAACGGTATTTAGCTATTCATTTCAAAAACAGTAACACACCATATTTTTACGGTATGATGCTGGCAACCACGGTTTACCGTTTTTTTACAGGATAATTCTTTTACAGTAAATATTTGTTTACCTATACCTATACATTTTTTACAGTGAAATATTACCTTAAGTAATTTTCCACAATGTTTCTCACTGACACGCCCTCAATTCATAAACATCAGGGCTTAAAGAAAATCCCAAGCTTTCCACTCGTATTAACCACATTGCGTTCAACTCGTAAATACGATCTTTCCGACATGGCCTTTGCCATCACTGTACGCTCATCATAGTAGTTGTGTAGTTGTGTTACTACTCACAACCCCATCTCATTTTTGAATACATATTATACCCTGCATTTTCTGTTATGTGGATTACAAAAGAGAACAACACAACACTAGATAAACTTTTAGATTTATTCTCATACAACATTAGATAGACTTTTACCAAACAGGCATACATAATTACATACATATACAGCTTACATATATACATACATACCTTACCTGTTCATAAAATACAAATATACTCATAAGTCAGGCTTCAGTGAACACTAGCCCATTATTTTATATCAAAACAAATAGTTTATAAAATATATCTCAGCATTTGATACTTTTGGGCTGATGGTTAAAGTATTTTTCTGCACAGTTTTACCAGTTATTTTACACACCTCTTTTCTCTGTGCAGCTTTAGTCCTCTTTTCCGGATTTATTCCAATAAAGTATCTCAAAAATAAGAGGAGAACATTTTCAATTAAGATTATTTGCAGTGTAAAATTTTGATTATCTAAACATTTCTAACCAAAAACTACTGGATAATTCACTGAAGACTTGGAATTAAATGCAGAGGTCATACAGAGTACATTTATAGTCCGTAGATTCTAGCATGAGGCACATTAATGTGGATCTTCTGATAAACTAAAGTTATGTGTCAGTCTGGAGTGTAAGCTTTGTTTTAGTGAAACAAAATGCTGACATGTCTAATATGACATACTTACCAAGAAGGATCAAACAAGGAGACACAGGCAAGCATTTTCTCAAGGTCAGCAGGTGTGGCAGACATCTATTGGTAAAGAAAACAATTTAAGATGACTGACAGTATCTGCAAATCATTTTTTTTAACTTAATGTGCTACTTGTTGCTTAAATTCTACAGAGGCAATAGGCCAAACAAATTGAATGGTTTATGAATGATTTATATAAAAAAAAAAATTTTCTCATTTACTCACCCTTATGCAGATTTAAACTCCAATGATGCAAAAGATGATATTTTAATGGAAATTAAATGTCTGTTTGTCCCTACAATGCAAAAGAAGAGAATGGAGATCAATAATGGGGAACACCAATAGTCATAGTAAATGAAAGATAAAGGTAGCCTAATTTATGCGGGTCACATGGTTTACACAGTTTTCTGAAGTGATTCAATTTGTTTCACCATAGATCTAGCAGTTGGAGTTAACTTTTTGATGCTTTGGTCTTATATCTTTGATATTACATGAAACGACTCGTGACTTAGATTAAAGGGATAGTTCACCCAAAAATGAAAATGATCCCATGATTTAAATCACCCTGAAGTCATCCTAGGTGTATATGACATTCTTCTTTCAGACAAATAAAATTAGAGTTATGTAAAAACATGTCCTGGCTCTTCCAAGCTTTGTAATGGGAGTGAATGGGCACCATTTTTTTTCACAAGTCCATACAAGTGCAACTGCTCTTAGGTGTTAATAAAGGCCGTTTGAAGCGAAGCAATGCATTGGTGTAAGAAAAATATCCATATTTAAAATTTATCGACTAAAATAAATAGTTTCCGCATCGATTTATGGCGAAAGAGTAACACTTTAACTTGACGCACGACGTAATGACGAACGCGGTTGCTCAGCCGTTTGTTTGAACTCAGGAGGCGCACGCTACTCCTACATCTACATCACACATCGTCAAGAGTTGCTCTTTTGGCATAAGTCGACTTGCGTATAGCCATCTGCCGGAAGCTAGTTATTTAGGTCGGTAAAGTTTTAAATATGAACATTTTTCTTACAATAATGCAACGCTTTGCTTCAGAAGGCCTTTATTAACCCAGCTATCCATTGCCCATCCAGGTGCCCATTCACTCCCATTATAAAGCTTGGAAGAGCCAGTACATGTTTTAATATAACTCAGATTGGTATTTGTCTGAAAGAAGAATGTCATATACACCTAGAATGGCTTCAGGGTGAGTAAATCATGGGCTAATTTTCATTATGGGGTAATTTTGATCAATCATACCTCACGTATCTTTTGCTTCGATAAGATTGGGATATGTGTCCATTGCATATGCATAAACTGTGCATGACGGTAGTAAATACAAACCAAATCCAGTCTTAGTGTATGCTAACGAGCTCACAAGCTATCATATTTTACTCGATTACTTTTCCATGACTAAAACACACTATCCTGTCATCTAATTACACTTCACTGGATCTTTATACTGTATGTTAATATTTAGACGTTACGTTACTTGGTAACTTACAGATCAAATCAAAGACGTAGTTGCAAATAACAGCAGCAGATGGACGGTTTGAATCTCACATTAAAAAAAATAAACACACAAGAAAAGAAAAAAAACATTTCACACATTTTTAAGGACAATGTGCAAGTTGGATTAAAGTTTCTTACCTGTTTGACTGTGATGTGATGACAGTCTGTACAATGGGCTCACGCTCCTGTGGTATCTTGCGGATTAAAACAAAGTCGCTTCATCCAATTTAAATCTGGATGTTTAATATGTAATATTTAAAAGTAATAGGTAGTTTACATATAAAATAATAATAGGCAGGGCTGCAAAATGATACTTATACTGTTAAATAACAGTGTCATACTGCTGCTGGTCAACACGCAAATTTGAAGCGACCAAGTTCTCCCATAATGCAATGCAAAAATCAGCAACTTACAGTTATTACATGAAAAAAAATCAAACAAGCAACACAAAGCTGGTGTGTGTGTGTCCACCAGTGGTGAAATTAGGCTAGGGAACAACACACCGCTTAAAATCTTGCCATTTCTATAAAAAATATATATTTATAACTGTGTGAATATTGTGCTTGCAATGACAGACAACACCAAATAGACAGAGACAGTATACACAAGCTAACGCGGTCTGTTTTCAGGTGTGCTTTATAGTTTCCTGGGACGTCTCGTCACACCATTGCACTGATTATACACGTGTTTCACGACGCAATCACGCAGGGGCGACGCAGCTCGAGGTTCCCTTGGAAGGGAACATCTGTTAAATGACAAATAACTAATTATTACCACTGACATACAAACACACATGCTCCCAAACACACAAACACCATTATACAGCTCAATCAGAGATTTGCCCATAGCTTTCTGGGGCAAATCCTATCCAACACAAACGGCTTTATCCCTGCCTGAGAACGGTCCAGCTACACACACACACACACACACACACACACACACCCTGCTATAACAGACCAATCCAGCTACAGATACATAATTCATCACGAGCCAAAGCCCTGCAGTAAGCCCCAAACACAGTCAGAGTTTACACAGAAGAAATGACAAATCTATAGTCCACTGCAACAACTCCACTGAGATTCAACCAAAGTCATAAGAGTATATGAGAGGGGGGAAAAAAGAGATGATGATGAAATATTAAAAATATATATATATAATGACCACTAATCTGCATAATCATATCATATCAATATAATTATAACATCCATATTTTTTTAATTTATCAAATAAAATATAATGAAATATGCACATCCCCAAATACTTTCACAGGACTGCTGCATTTGACAACATTTGTGAGCTAAATAAAGGAATGGTTTTTTAAACTGATTTCTAAAAACAAAACAACACTAATTGTTGCATTTGCAAGTTTGTGAGCTAAATAAATGAATGAAAAAATAATAAATATTTAATTTAATAAAATAATAAATATGATTTAATTTAATAAAATAATAAATATGATTTAATTTAATTACACATTTAATTAAAAAAAATTTTTTAAATAAAAATAAAATAATTAAATAAAATGTGCACTTCACCAAGCACCCCCACAGAAGCACTAATTACTACATTTGCTTTGAGGCATCAAATCTAAAGATTCAAGAGATTTATTTTCAGACACCTTTATAATAGTTAACCATTGGTTTATGCTAGAGTACATATATATCATCATAATTGGGTCATCATCATCATCATATCTTATTATGAAGTTTTCTCATTACCATCGTCATTAGCACACAGTTATGTGACCATCATTAGCTTTCTGGTGTCATCATTAAGACTATCAACATCTTAACTACCATCATTATAATCAGCCTAATTGTCACAGAGTGATCTTCAGAACTCTCACGATTACTTAACGCTCAGTTAAATTAACTGGTTGTTCTCTAAAGTATTATTCTAAAAGGTTGTAGACTTTGGTTTTAGACTGACTCATTGTGGTTAGTGTATTTGGTGCATATGTGCATTATGACCTCAATGATGTCAGCCTAAAATGATTTTTGTATAAAATACAACAATTAAAACATGCCTTAATAAACAGTCAATTGTCGTACTATGGCGATGTCACATGAAAGTCTCGATTCCATAGAGTGACACATGTTTTATTAAATTGAGAAAGTGAGTTTTCCAATATTATCAACTCTGATTACAGAACTATTCAGATTAAAGTCTATGTGCTACACGGTGTGTCCTTTTACACCGGAGGCAAGGCACACACCTGACCACAGACGACTCTTGGACCAATCTCACACGTACACATACTCGTTTGAAGTTTTATCTTTGACAGGAAAGGCATACATCAGGACATTTCAATATGAATGCCAGTGTGAAGGGAGATGATGGGGAGCAAGGCAAGGCGGGAAATGCAGTTTCACGAAGGGTTCCGCCACACAGGGTTAATGTGGGCTGCCTTTGAAGTCTCAGCTGTGTGTGAAATGAGCTGCTAGTGCTGTCCACCGGCATACACACACACACACACACACACTCACTTAGTTTCTCAAATACACCTTTACATGTACAAATGTACACATTCCTCTACAGTCAAACTCACACAGGTACCTAAGTGAATTCCATAATTTTTTTTTTAATCAAATCAAATATACATGTGTGTATATATATATATATATATATATATATACACACACACACACACACACACACACACACACACACAGACACACGTATATACATATCTCACAAATGCGTTTCTGGTAAAGGTCACTGAGAAGGCACTAAATGTTGCATATAAAGTATGCTCAATGGCATACATATGCAGACTGGTCCAATGCAGTTAATGCTGGTTCAGAAAAACAAAAAAAACATAAAACGTTTTTGTGTAGGCTGACAGGAAACCAGGCCGTAGTAAAAGCTCTGGGAGAAGCGTCGAACGCAGATAACCTTTATTCTAATTCCTCTCGCATTCATTTATGCATCTGAACTCATATGCCAGTGGAGAGCGTTTGAGCGATTCTTTGTTTTTGGTGTGTGTGTGTGTGTGTGTGTGTGTGTTGCTCTGTATCCAACAGTAATGGAAGTGCCTGCATCTGTCTGATTTAGTTTTTTTATAAGCCGCATACATGTGCAGAGTTCCTAAATGCAATCATTTTTTATTGTATGTAGTTCAGGAAGTCTACATGTATGCGTGTGTGTGTGCGTGTGATAGAAGGATGTTGCAATTGTAATGCCAAAGCACAAATCCCATCAAACAACGAACCCTGGGAGAAGGGCCAGAGGCGCAGATCAGAACCAAAGCCAGCTTTAAGAGTGTGTGCATGTTGGAGAGAGAAAGACAGTCTGTGAGAAGAAGTGTTTCTGAACCGAACCATTGGAAGAACAAGAGGAGACAGAGTGAATAAACAAATATGAGGGAGAAAGCAGGAAAGAAGAGGTGTGGGCTGGAGCTTCAGAGGGAAGGATGGATAAGCGTTCGGCTTTAGGAGCATAACAATGGTTTGAGAGGGCGTTCTAAGATTCCACAAGAAGAAGCTAACACAATAGGAACCAGAACGCTGATCTGAATCCAGCTGAACACATCCGCTCGCACATATCCCAGCATTCCCAGTGTGCTGCCATGTCCTTTCAGTCAGATCGGTATTTCCCAGCATTCCCAGTGTGCTGCCATGTCCTTTCAGTCAGATCGGCAACTTGCCTGTCTTTGATCACAGTTTAGATGGGAAAAAGAGAGCTGGGTGCAGTTTGAAGCAAATAGAATGAGGAGCAAGTCAGGGGAAAATGTTAGAACATGAAATCTACAAGCATTTGAAGAAATACAAGTTTATTAAATGTTTCATAAAGGTTTAACAGTATTTTTAACTGAGAAAGTGCACACTATGACTATAACCTTTGGTCACTTAACTGAGTACAGCTGGGCCTTTTGTCTCTATGATAGTGTTAATGTTTGAGTGATCTGATCAGGCTGATTGGATCACCATCAATGCCTGACACTGTCATCCTGATGAACTCAAGTAACCAGCTGAATCATTTACATGCATTGTTTCAGAATGACTCCTCCTTTAGGTAATCCCGCCCTCTTTGAAAAGTATAAACTAAGAATGTAAAATTATCTTAGTCAGACGATGTTGGTATGACTGCAGCGACAAGCAATAAAAGAACTTCTGCTTGGAAAACTTCCTCCGTCTCCTGGTCTTGAGCTTCTAACTTTTCTACAAGGAAAAACTTCACTACAGATGGTGCCGTGACCCGGATAGAATTAACTTCACCTGAATCAAGACTGAATTCCACAAAGATCTCAACAAAGACTGAGTTCATTCTACAATAAGAACATAGCAACTTCCTAAAAACCACCACACAACACCAATCAAATCATGGCCGGGCAACAGTACGAAGAGAGTCTTGTTAGTTGTTAGTTAATGTTAGTGAAGCTGCCAGAATTCTTATAGCTAGGTACATGAATAATAACATATCTGGTATAATTTTCCAATTTCTATTTAGCACTGAGGTTTGTAAACACTGCACTGTGTGTGTGTGTGTGTGTGTGTGTGTGTGCGTGCGTGTGTGTGTGTGTGTGTTTGTTTTGAGGAGGAGAGATAAGATATAGGACTGATGACATATCCAATAGGGGGGTTGGTGTAGGATTAGAAAACAGTGGATATCATTCTACATTACACAGACACACACACACACACACACCACAGCCAGCATTCCCATCTTTTGATGGCATTGTAAAATTAAACAAGGGGAAATAAAATGTATTTAAAGACAGAGCAAAGTAATACAACCTTACTGTAATCTTTCCTCTTCTAGTAAGCTGATGTATGAAAGACAGAATGTGCCCTTATAAAAACACACATGCACAGATGGGAACACACAATCTCTTATTCAAAAGTATAATTTTAAAGAAAAAAAGAAAAGCTATTGCCTTTTTTCACTATATCTACAGGATGTCAAGTCAAGTCAAATATATTTATATAGCGCTTTTCACAATACAGATTGTATCAAAGCTGCTTCACAGTATCAATCAAAACAACTTAACAATGTTTGTTTATTACTGGAATTTTTTTTTTACAACAAATAAAAAAAATAAGATGTACTAAAATAAAACAAAACTGTATAGGAAAAGACTTCGTTAAGTAGGCAAAAACATTCTTCTACGTCAGTAAATTTGAGACAACTTTGGTTCTGTGTAAATGAAATGCCACATCAGAGGTGCTTTTAACTTAGATCGTTAAATCGATACAGTAAAAGAAAAAGACGACAAATAACAATTTGGTAGACCAATCGTAACATAGCATGCAAATGTTATGATGACATCATCACTTCACTGTCTGGTGGATTCTGAACATTTTAATGTATTTTGTCAGTTGGGGAATTTTATAGTTTTATAGTTCACATGAAGTCATCATTTACTCACTCGAGTGTTGGTTCTAATGTTGTGCTAATATAGTCTCATGAACACACACAGCCGTGCACAGAAGACCAACGGCCAAGGTCAGGATTTTCATTGAATAACATTCAATTTCAGTTCATTTTTACCAAGCCCAGGAGACTGAATATACGACACAGACCATTCTGTGATACTTTTGCATCTTTTTTTAAGCTTCATGCTGGTTGCTATTCACTGCCATTATATGGGCGAGCGCGAACGGGATTTTTTTTATTATTATTATTATTTCTCCTTTTGTGGTGCAAAAAAAGAAAGAAGGGCATACTGCATTATAACAACAACAGGGTGAGTAAACGATTACTTCATTTTAGTGTGAACTATCCTTTCAAATGTTACATTTCATGACATAAAGTTAAAAAAATAATAATAATACACACTATAATAAAAAAAAATTATCTACAAAAAGTTGGAATGGAGCCTGTACATTAAGCTGCTGAAATTTGCAGAGAACATTTTTTTACATGACTGAGGAATATTAATATGATGCTGCTGTGTGAGCCAAACACCAACGCTTCAGTCTGTGAGGGAGATGCACTGAAAGCACAATAATCCGATTTTCAGCCAATATACAATATTGTCTCCACTTAAGGAAATGCAGAGGATTGTCTCTTCAACTCAGGCCAAAAACACATTTATTTAACACAACGTTCATTTCTACATTTCTACATGCAAGCAAACTGGAGACCACACAATGCAGGAGTGACAAAACGATCACACAACGACCAAAAATTCAACAAGCATCACATTTGTATTACCTAGAGGCAGATTTCACTGCTACAATTTTTTGAAGAACTTAAAATGTTTGAGATGGCATTTAATCTGAGCACACTGTCTAAGCACACTGTTGTTCTCTTCTAAAGAGGACACACATTGAGATTACTGGGGTCTCAAGAGAAAAAATCTTAGAAGCAGGAGATTTCATCTCAATTTGCTCTACTGAATCTTATTGCAGTCTAGGCAAAACAAATGAGATATTAAAGAGATCTCGTTTGTGATTGTACATTCCCATGGGTAATGAGTCAATGTCAACCCCTACAAACTCAACATACACAAGCACTAGTCTCAGTGGGGTTCCGTATAGAACCTAGGGTTCTTGACTCAAACCTTAAAGAACCCTTTATGCCCAAAAGGTTCTATATAAGAGGAAATGTCTTAAATTATTGTATGTTTAACAGTTTATTTCAATTTTAAATCCATAAAATGAAAACCCCTAAAAGGTTTTAAAAATCAAGCACCTGACAGAACCCTTTAAGGTTCAATATAGAACCATTTCTTCTGAGAGTGACACACTGATGGGTGAACTTCACCGGATTTGCTTTAGGGTTTATCATTGAAGGATGGAAAAGTGCTGTTGGCATGATTATGATATTATGTGATATTTTTTTTCTCTCTTTTTGGCTTAAGGCTGAGACAGAGAAAATAAAACATGCAGCATTGATAGTTTAGTGTAAGACTAGTGTAAAAATCTTCTATTATTTTCTTTTGAGAGGCAAAAAGAGGGGAGGATGTGTGTGTGTTTCTCATAAGTTACTAGGATGCAGTGATGAAACATGAAATGTCATCGCAGACATTCATAACACATTTAAATCCTCAAAAACAGTTTGGTTTCACTAAAATAAAATCCGACTCAGACGGGATGGATTGGCTGACCGTCTGATGCATATGGCACATGTAACTGGAAACACGAAGTCGTCTTCTGATTGGTTGAATTCTACGGGAGTTGCGTTCTTTAACGGTCCGCCTGGAAACAAAGCGCCATGACGCCGAACCCCCTTTGGGGAAGAAGAAAGCTGTTGTGTTTACAGCTGTGATAATGAGCGCTTACCAGGATCAACTAAACGCTGTATAAATACACACACATAACACTGTGTCTTAGGTCCGTTAGTTATTATGTATGTTGCTGTAGCGTGTCAGTTGGAAATATCAGTTTACATTTCCAAACATTTCTTTTGCCATTAATTGTAATAATCCAGTGAGATTTTTGTATGCACAGCCGCTATGATCTGATCTCACCATCATCGAGTCTGTCTGGGATTACATGTAGAAAAAGAAAAAACTGAGACAGACTAAATCCAGAAGAATATGGCAACGTCTCCAAGATGTTTGAAGAAACCTTCCTGCAAAGCTACCTGAAAAACTATGTGCAAGTGTACCTGGACAAAGGCAGTTTTAAAAGGAAAGTCGTTCTGGATTTAGGTTGTCTCTATTTATTTATTTATTTATTTATTTATTTATTTTTTGTCAGAATTTATTTGAAATAGAGATATTTTGTAACATCATAAATGTCTTTACTGTTGTTTCTCTTGGAAACACTTTACTGTGTTTACTTTTGATAAAAAATAATCTTACAGACCCCAAACTTTTAAATATATGGAATAACATACAAAGTTGAATCATGCAGTCAAATGTGATTTAATGTTGACTTCAGTACTAAGTGCAATTCAATCAGAAACTTAATTAAACCAAATGTACTGATCAGCGATTACATCTGCAGCCTCTGAAAACATACACAGCCAGAAGAGAGTGTGAGAGTGAGTGTGAGAGTGAGTGTGTGTGTGTGTGTGTGTGTGTGTGTGTGTGTGTGTGTGTGTGTGTGTGTGGTGTGTGTATGTGTGTGTGTGTGTGTGTGTGTGTGTGTGTGTGTGTGTGTGTGTGTGTGTGTGTGTGTGTGTGTGTGTGTGTGTGTGTATACAATTCATGTATAAAAAATGATTTCAAAGTGCTGCTGTCAGCTGAAGCCTGAAGCCGTGATTATAAAGACCACCGAGAACAGATCGCCCACATACATATACACCTGCATCATACAGCTTTAGAATTCAAATCTGTCCAGAGGAAATTATAATTGCTGAGAAGTCGGTCTTTCAGGAGATTTCTTGGAAATGTTTTAAGTATCAACTTTTTCCTCAGAAGTTTCTCCTAAGTGCCTTTTGAGAAATAGCACAGACCGTTTCAATAGTTGTCATGCAATAGGAGTATAGCGTTATAAAATGAATGTGGAAAGCAGTTTAGATTATTTGCATTTTCTTGAAAAAAATTTTTGGGATCTCATCGGAGACGTACGTGCGATTACTAGGGTCTTTTTCTCAGGACAAACATCTTAAACTTAAGCAAAAATGGCAATCAAATTGAATCTTTATCGGCGTGTGCTGGGTGGATTTGCCACATGCTAATCAAAGTCACACTCACTCAAGTTTCTGCTTGTGTTTACAAAACCTCAGACTATGTGAGCTGATGTGGTAGACGCTTCAAAAGCACTATAGGTAATGAGCTGGAGGCCTGGGATCTTGGTCAATGGCTAATGTATTTGTTTCTTAAAGCCCTGATATACTCAGAGCAAAGGTCTTTTTCTTTCTTCAATTAAGGGTAAAAAGCAGTTTGAAATGTTATACTTTTAATGAACATCCCAATGGTGTCCTAATAATAATAATAATAATTTGTTACATTTAAATAGTGCTTTTCTGGGTACTCAAAGCGCTTTACATAGAAGGGGGGAATCTCCTCAACCACCACCAATGTGCAGGTCCACCTGGATGATGCGACGGCAGCCATATTGTGCCAGAAAACCCACCACACACCAGCGTACTGGAGGAGAGGAGACAGTGATGAAGCCAATCAGTATATGGGGATGATTAGGAGGCCGTGATGGACAGAGGCCAAGGGGCAGATTTGGCCAGGACACCGGGGTTACACCCCTACTCTTTTTCGAAAGACATCCTGGGATTTTGGTTTCACTTTATTTTGATGGTCCCTTTAATGTTGCTCCTACATGTCTACTAACTCTCATTAGAGTGTTAGTAGAGTATTAGTAGACTGGTAGGGTTAGGGTTAGATTAAGTTGACCTAGTCAGTAGAGTGTCTGTTGGAGGACCATCACAATAAAGTAGATGCAGATATTAAGCAGACAGTCTACTAATACTCTAATGAGAGTTAGTTGACATATAGTTGCAAAGTTACTAATAGTCAAAAGCATGTTCAAAAAGTGACCATCAAAATAAAGTGTTACCGAGATTTTTAATGACCACAGAGAGTCAGGACCTCGGTTTAACGTCTCATCTGAAGGACGGTGCTCTTTGAGAGTATAGTGTCCCCGTCACTACACTGGGGCGTTAGGACCCACACAGACCACAGGGTGAGCGCCCCCTGCTGGCCTCATAACACCTCTTCCAGCAGCGACCTGGTTTTCTCATGAGGTCTCCCATCCAGGTACTGACCAGACTCAGCCCTGCTTAGCTTCAGTGGGCAACCAGTCTTGGGCTTCTGAAGTAAATTTATCTTGTTTTAAGGATGTTCGGATATTATCATGAAAAAAACTAAGCAAAAAAAATAATAATGGTGGCATTTGAACAGATTTCACAACGTCTGCTTAAAGGGATAGTTCACTTTGAAATTAATTTTTGGTGTGTTTTAGCTTACCTCAAGGGCATCCAAGATGTAGGTGTCTTTGTTTCCACAGTAGTTTCAATTTTGATATTTTTAGGTCAAACCGTTCTTGTCTGTCAGTCATATAATGCAGGTCTATGGTCACCACCTCAAAGAGCATGCACAGAGAAGTCCAAATTAAACATGATTTAATGACTCGTAAATGTAAGTACACATTGATGGCCTAAGACACGAAACGAGCGGTTTGTGTGAAAAAACGAACAGTATTTATATCGTTTTTACCTCTTGTAACCACAGCCACGTCCAAGTGATCTGAGGGCGCGGGCGCTTCGGTCTGCGCAAGTGCCGGAAGTGATCTCTCGCGCGTGTACGTCACAAAACGTACGTCACGAAACATGAAACATTTTATGTCATGAAAAAATTCAACATTGTCTGTTGATATATCGAAATCGTCTTCCATTGCGATTCCCTGTATATCTAAATATGTTTAGATCTTCACAGTGAAAGGTAACACTTTCGAAATCTCTGTGTAAACAAGGAGTGACGTACACGCGCGAGAGATCACTTCCGGCACTTGCGCAGACCGAAGCGCCCGCGCCCTCAGATCACTTGGACGTGGCTGTGGTTACAAGAGGTAAAAACTATATAAATACTGTTCGTTTTCTCACACAAACCGCTCGTTTCGTGTCTTAGGCCATCAATGTGTACTTACATTTACGAGTCATTAAATCATGTTTAATTTGGACTTCTCTGTGCATGCTCTTTGAGGTGGTGACCATAGACCTGCATTATATGACTGACAGACAAGAACGGTTTGACCTAAAAATATCAAAATTGAAACTACTGCGGAAACAAAGACACCTACATCTTGGATGCCCTTGAGGTAAGCTAAAACATACCAAAAATTTATTTCAAAGTGAACTATCCCTTTAAGTATTTTTACCTCAGGGCAAGCAAATTACTTATTTCTGAATCAGAGGATAGTGTGCATTCAGAGGCACTTTCCTTTTCTTGTCTCATTGCCTATTTCTGTCTTTTTCACAAAACACACTACAGTCCAGGTGTCCAAATACCCAACAAACACGCACAACTGGCTTCAAAAGGAATTTTTTTTTTACCAAGAAACAGATAAACTTAGGAAAAGGCATTAAATATGCAGATGACTGGCCCAACATGAGCTGTCATAACCTTGAAGAGGCGCCCAGAGTTGCACACGAGTGTGTTCTATTTATATCCGTGCTACTGAACTGTGTAGTTTGTTAGGGAGTGTGTGTGGGAGTAAAGCTGTACGACTGCTTATCTAACATCCCTGACTAAAGACACAGTGAGACAGAAATAGAACCGGAGAAAGAAAGAAAAGGAGTAGCGCTTTCAAGGTCCATTCTATTTAATTTTGTGAAGCAAAGTAAATCAAGATGGAAGTGATGCAACTGAAAGGATGTTCATCTATCTCAGGGGTTCCCAAACTCTTTTGTCAGCTGAATCTCTTTAATCTAAATTATTTAGTTGAAATAATTCCATAGCTTACCAGCACACACACAGCATGTGTAAAATGTTTTGTCAAGAAACCTAAACATGTGCTTAATTTGGAAACATCTAAATTAACCGTTTTTTTTTTTTTGTTACAAACTTTTATGGCAGAATAAACCTGACAACAATATTTACAACAGTCTTTCTCAAATCGGGTTCCTCTCACGAACAGCCAGGAGGTCTGTGAGAAATTTCTGAATTGCAAACAAAAATCTCACTGTAAAACCATGACAAGCAATATGATCTCCTGTTTCCAGCTGTGTGCATGTGTGTGTGTGTGTGTGCGTGTGTGTGTGTGTGTGTGTGTGTGTGTGTGTGTGTGTGTGTGTGCGTGCGTGTGTGTGTGTGTGTGTGTGTGTGTGTGTGTGTGTGTGTGTGTGTGTGTGTGTGTGTGTGTGTGTGTGTGTGTACAAAAAATCTGAGAACATATATATATATATATATACAATAATTTTGTTGACCACATTTTATTTATTTTTTTAATTCAAATTATGTTTTAATGTAATCTGTAATGAAAAAATAATTGCATTAAATAAAAAAATGCTTTTTCATGGTCTCATATTTAAATATTAACAAATAATTTCATAAAATTAAATTATTCAGAATAGTAAAACCATCAGAACGGTATAAAATATATAGATTTAAGACCAGTAAAATAAAATTATAAATATACTTGCATAAAAACGTAATCTCATGTGGCATTGGTTCTTTGTTTAAAATTTTTACTAAACTTTTCATTAATTTTAATTTTTAAAAGAATGAAATTTCTGATTTAAATATTACATATACATATTTACTCAAAAATCAACCAAAAATAATTTTTAAAAAAATTATAAAAAAAGGGGAACTCTGAGGTTCATATTCAGCCAAACCTCTCAAATCATCCAACAATTAAATCATCTCAAAATAACCAAATATCATCAGATTATATCACTATCATACATATCATTCTATCACTACTCCAAACCATGTTTACTGAGTTTATCTAACCAGAATAACATCTGCTACATGACTTTACCTTATGGTTAAGTATTAATGTTCAGCTTGTGTTAAGAAAGTGATCTTTCAGACTTGTTCTTTTTCCCCAAATATCCCAAATATTTCCAACCCACCAATTTTTCAAGCAAAATATCCAAATATGTATTCAAGATTGTTGCACGCTGAATGTGGCCAGTCCATTCTATTTACTTTCTCAAAAATAACTTTGAGAAGCTACAAAACGCTTAGAATTCATTTGCCAGACTTTTTTTTCAGAAAGGGTGGGAAAAGAATATCGGAATAAACTGGGCATGAAAAGGAAAGAGAGTGACGAAGGAAAGCAATCTTGTTAGCGGGCCGCCGTAGCCCAGGGAAGATTTCTATCAGACGCACATATAGGGAAAGGCATCCATTTAGAAAATGGCTTTTTCTGCACATGCTGGGCCATTTAGCACTCCCTGTGACGACTCCTGTTTGGGCCGGAGATAAATGCGCTTTCACAGACTCACTGCACACACACACTCAGACCACAGACTCAGCAACCTCCGGCTACCGAGAGTGCAAACACAGACTTGCATGCATTGTCCCAAACTGATTTTCTAAAACATACACACACACACACGGATGGACAAATTAAAATTGACTTTCCAAAAACTGAGAATGTTCTTTCTCCCAATCACTTACTCTGCTGTCTATCCCAGCAATATATATATATTTAATGCAAAAAAACTAAACCCCCCACAGCTTAGAAATGGAAATAGCCAGAGATACATGATTTACTTTAATTTACTATAATTTATTCATATTTAAATAAATATTTAAAAGGGCTATATATATATATATATATATTTTTTTTTTTTTTTTTTTTTTTTTTTTATTCTACTCATCACTAAAATTATGAACATACTGTGATTTGTAATGAACAAAAATTGCATCAAATACAAAAATGCCTTTTCATGGTCTCACAATATTTAAATATTAAGAAATTGTTTGCCATTTAACAAAATCTACAGAATAGTCATTTAACTAGTGAAACATTCATGTGAAATATTCAATATGAAATATACAGTATATGTCAAGCTTTCAGAAACTACCGTAAAATTATTGCTTTGTGCCCAAGACTGTGACCACTGTCAACAGAAAATTATTGTTATGAAATGTCTCTATAGAAACGACTACACACAAAAAAACACTGCTATTACTGTAATCATCTTATGCAACCACTGTTATCATAACATCATAAACAAGTTAAAGCTTCTTCCTAAGGCACCACAACAAAGATAAACAATACAGTGTGATTATTATGGTCGCTTCCACGCTGATGTAAAGAAGAGAGATGCCCTTGCCCTAACGCTGTGACTCCAGAATTTCTTTATATTATAGAATATTATACAACTAGACATTATATAACTAGATTTGTAGTACGGTCTAACAGTTTAAAGATGTTCAACTTACTCCTTTCATTTGTTGGCCTCCGGTGACCAGCTGCAGCACCTTCTCCAGCTCCTTCTCTATACGACCGGCCCAGTGCATCATCCTGTTACACACAGACAGCATTGGTTAACAGCAATGCAAATCAGTAATAATCACCATCACATATTGGCTAAATCCCAATTCACACACTATCTGTCCTATATAGTGAGAGACAATAGAATGTGTGGATTCCTAATCATAGCACATTGAAAAAGAGTATCGCAAAAGTCACCAAATGGTGTGTATCTGTGCATGCTACTGACCACTATGACTGATGTCCCAATACTGATATATAGAATAGAAAAGAATAGAATAAAATAAAAAAAAACAATAATACAAAAACATTAGCATTTTGTCATAACATCAAAGAAATATATAAATTAGGGCAGTCACAGACTAAAAGTCAAAGACATTTAATCAAAACAGATGGATAAAGGCTGAAATAGTTATTTCAGACACACAGCAGAATTTTTAGGAGTTATTAGCGTTTGAGTGTGACTCTGCACCAGAAAACTGACAGTGTTTCATGCAGAGGTGATCATGAATCACAATTAATATAATTGCTTTTATTTTGACTGTGACCTTGTGAACTTGAATGTCCCGGGAGCCGTCAATCTTGCACTTATGAATTTCCCAAGGGTAAAAAAAATAAAAATAATAATAATAGTAGTAAAGGCTTCCAAATGACAACTTTAAAGACTTAAATTAAACCAAAATTGGTGGTTTTTACTGCACATCTATTAGCTTTGAGGTCATACAATGCACTCCAACATCTAGTTTTAAGAGGAAATATGTCAACACATAAAACAAAGACAGTGTGACATTTCTTAAAAAGCATTATTATCTGCTAGAGCACATCCGCAGTCACGAGGTGTTTTAACATTCAGTGTTTGGGAAAGCGATGGAGAACATTACAGGGGAATTTCAGCAGTGTCACACAAACCCTATAACAGCTTTATCTGCGAGCGCCTAATGGTCACAGATTTGCAACCACGGCCCGGGGTCAGAAATAACCCTTATCTGTGTTACACAGCCTAGAATAGCCCCCAAAGAAATCCTGTGTGTGTGTGCAAGTGTGTGTTTCTGACTGAGCAATCTTATTTACTTGATAAGAATGAATGAACCCAGCTATTCTATTAGCATTTAATAATATAATGTTTAAAAATAAATATATTATTTCTTAAGAGTGTGTGCTCCCTCTGAACTCTTCCATAAGTTTTTCTGTTTTTCCAGCATTTAGTTAACTCCAAAAACAGTTATTGTGTGACTTCCGAAGAGCTGTATTATTTACTGTTTATAACTTTTTTGCAGCTTTAAAGGCCCAGTCATCATTCACATTGATTATACTAACAAGATTGACCAGTAGCCTATATTATCAAAAAATTAGGGCTGTGAATCTTTGGGTAGACAGCAAATCGATTCGATTCACGATTCATAGGTTTTAAATTCGATTCAATAACGATTTTTGCAAATTCAGAACGATTCACATTAAAATTTGAATAATTTGATTCGATTCTGTATTTTCTATATGCATTCATAGGATTATTTAAATGCTTCCCCCAAAGTGTCTTAGTCAGGATGTGAATTACACAGCGGCCTTCAGGGGGTCAGAGAGTGTGGGGGGGTACAAGTATATATCTATAAATGAGTCTGTGACAGCGCACAAGCTCCATTAATTAACACATTAATGTTTATATAGCCTATATCAAAGCACTGAATCGCTATCGAATCACGATTAATTAGTTTCTCAGCATTTGAAACCGATTATTGACCGAAATCAACGATTTAAGATTCAAAAATACATGTTCCAAGATCAATGCATATGCTTTGGAGTGACATGAGCACGAGTAAATGATGACAGAATCTTTATTTTGGGGTGAACTATCACTTTAAGAAAGTAAACAGGCTCAATTTCGACTTTAATCACTACTCTTCTAAACTCTCATCCTGTCTTTCTCTCTGGCAGTGGGCTGCTGGGCTGTTGGCAGGTAAGAGTGGATGTTTAAGGAGCCGAATGATAAAGAAAGCCCGGTTCTGACAGAAATGCCTCCCTAAGCAGCAGCAACACTTGCTAACTGGGCCAAACTTGAATGAAGCGATCAAACGTCTGGAGATCAGAGCTGTATATCTGCCTGCAGCTCCTAAAGCTCTTAACACAATGAGATTCAGCAGAAGAGAGATGGATAGAGAGTGGAAGGTAAGAAAATGCTGTCTTAGGCCAGGAACGTTCTGTACACAAACGCAGACGTGAAGGTGATCAGGCAATTGCACTGCAAGTTAAAAAAAAAAAAATCAAATTCCCTTCCCCTTGTCTGATTTTTACTACTCTGAGCAATGCCTGACCTTGGTATTTTGAACACTTCTTGTGTTGTTCTTTGCGTCTTCCAGATGACTCGCTTGCTTTAGTCCTCAGTTGTAAGTCGCTTTTGATAAAAGCATCTGCTAAATGACTAAATGTAAAAAAAATGTAAATGTAAGTTCGCAGCTTGTCGTACTTAAAGGGATAGTGCAGCCTAAAATAAAACTTCTGTCATCATTTACTCACCCTCATGTTGTTCCAAACCTGTATGTCTTTATTTATTTCATGGAACATGAAAGTATGCTGCCATTTTAAATTCTATATAAACTTGATATTGACACTGACATCAAAAGTACTGTGTACAATGTCAGCATTATTATTATTATAAGTCTTCTGAAGTCATATGATTGTGTGAAAGTGCAAAAGTTTTTTTTTAAACTCGGAAAAAAAAGTTAAGGTAAATAATAATAATACTAATAATTCGGCAACCTGAAAGTAAAAAATATATTTTAAAAAAAAACTAAATTGAGCAATTATGTTATGAACTGCAGTCTGACCTTTCCAGAACAATGATGCATTACATTAAGAATAGATAGAAGCATTAACGTATGTATGTTTCAGAGTTCAGACCTGAGACAAAAGTAATTGATACCCACATAAGCAAAAACACACCCACCTATGTATGCGCAAATACACAATTAATGGACTGACTTTTCTAAAACACACATGCACATATTCACACTAAAAGCTTTGGGGGCTTTTAGCACCTACATCTCAAAGTACACTGAGCTGGGTAAAGAGCACTAAAGAAACATAGACTAAGACCAAATGAATGGCATGTAATTCAATATTGAGTAAACCTTAAAACACCTGCAAATAGTCCAATGCTTTCATAGTGCTGAGATTTCAGATATGTACTCTCTATTACAGCTGTTTCACTGCAAATCTAAAAACAGCCAGTAACAACACAACCCTCTGCATCATCCATCTCCACCATCGGCGGAGCGACATGGTCATTTGTCATTTAAAGATAACACAGAAAAAGAAATGACATCATAAAATGTCAGCTTCATTTGAATGACAATGATGAGAAGATTAGCAGAATGAGTCACAATAGCCAATCCTCTATGGACACACGACACGCCATTGGATAGTACATTTTTTATTTTACTTGCCAGACCTTTTACAAGCAAGAAAAATGCTAATGATAAAAAAATCTACATAAATATAATACAAAAAAGAGTGTAAAGAGTGTTACCATTGTGCAGCGTTTACTCAGTAAAGTTGACTCGAGTGGAAGCGGTTTAGTAAATTGTAGTTCCGCGTATAGTAAATGAAGCAAGGGTGTAGAGTTACACTGAAGCTATTTTAAGGCATAAAAAAAATAATTCACAGGAAAAAATTTAATTTTGGTGATCAAAGATGAGTTTTAAGGGATAAAATTATTGTCTACGGGGGGACTTCAACAGTAAAAACCGACAGCAGCAGGAATATTAGGCTGATGTCACTTTAAGATATAATGCATGGATCCATACCGATAATGTACACATTACTTTTTTCTCTTTTCTCTATCCTTTTCTCTCAACAGCAAACTGAGGCTCCAGTTCACACGGACTGACCAAAATTGGACAATAGAAGATTGAAACGTGTCCTGGTCTGATGAGTCTCGATTTCTGCCACGACATTCAGATTTCAGAATTTCAGAATTCAGAATTTGGTGTAAACAACATAAAAACATGGATCATCCTGCGTTGTATCAGCGGCTCAGGCGGCTGTTGGTGTAAGGGATATTTTCCTGGCACACTTAGTACCAACTGAGCATATTTCAAACCCCACAGCCGACCTGAGTGTTGTTGCTGACCACGTCCATCCCTTTATGACCACAGTGTTCTCATCTTCTGATGGATACTTCCAGCAGGATAACGCACATGTTACAAAGCGCAAATCATCTCAAACTGGTTTCTTGAACATGACAGTGAGTTCACTAAACTCAAACAGCCTCCACAGTCACCAGATCTCAGTCTAATACAGCAGTTTTGAGATATGCTGGAACGGGAGATTCGTATCATGGATGTGCAGCCGACAAATCTGCAGAATCTGTGTGATGCTCTTATGACAATATGGACCAAAATCTCTGAGGAATGTTTCCAGCACCTTGTTGAATCTATGCCACGAACAATTAAGGCAGGTCTTAAGGCAAAAGGGGGTCCAACACAGTTCTAGCAAGGTGTACCTAATAAAGTGTCCGGTGTGACTGAAGCAAAGGTCAACACACCCTCTCCGTTGCCACACGCTGTGACAAGTTAACACTTCCTTGATTGTTCCAGAAGAGCATGGCGCTAGAAACATCAAGTTCAATATTTGATTCCCAGATAATGCATGTACAGATAAAATAACTTGAAAGCAAGCGATAAAAGGTGCAAATGCATGCACTGTAAAAGTATGTACTTATAGTTAAGGGTGTGCTCACATCCATAACCCTAACTCTATGAGCTATGGTAATAGTGATAGTGAGGAAACAAGCAGCAGTTACCTCTACTCAATTCAATTTGCAGGCTACTTTGGTTTAGTGTCACGTTACAAAATATCCATTAGAGGTAGATTCAGTTAAGTTAAATGTCATTTGGCAGCTGAGATTCAATTCACTCAAGCTCCCTTTAAAAGGAAGTCGATTCCCTCTGTGGCCACTCACAACACAACCACTCTTTTGGGCAAAAACAAATCTGCAAAATGGTTTGCAAAGATTTGACCTTAAAATCATGTCAAATCACAAATAAAATCTAATAATGGCATCATTATCTTTAGATTTTCCCATATGCCAACCTGAAGTTGGCTCGACCTTTAACAGTTTTAAAGTTAAAGAAAAGCTAATATGGCTTGCGGGACTAAGAAGATGAAGGACATCGATGGACATTGATGGAGGATGGACATGTATATATCCAGTTATTAGTGGCTCGATGTCACATGTGGCTGACTTTAATTGACGGAATTAAGTTTGTTTCCTTGAGGGTTTATTATTATTATTATTATTATTATTAATTTGTGTACTATTGAGTTAGGTGATTAAGATTGTTTGGAATGTACACTCACCGGCCACTTTATTAGGTACACCTGTCCAACTGCTCGTTAACACTTAATTTCTAAGCAGCCAATCACATGGCGGCAACTCAGTGCATTTAGGCATGTAGACATGGTCAAGACAATCTCCTGCAGTTCAAACCGAGCATCAGTATGGGGAAGAAAGGTGATTTGAGTGACTTTGAACGTGGCATGATTGTTGGTGCCAGAAGGGCTGATCTGAGTATTTCAGAAACTGCTAATCTACTGGGATTTTCACGCACAACCATCTCTAGGGTTTACAGAGAATGGTCCGAAAAAGAAAAAACATCCAGTGAGCGGCAGTTCTGTGGGCGGAAATGCCTTGTTGATGCCAGAGGTCAGAGGAGAATGGCCAGACTGGTTCGAGCTGATAGAAGGGCAACAGTGACTCAAATAACCACCCGTTACAACCAAGGTGGGCAGAAGAGCATCTCTGAACGCACAGTACGTCGAACTTTGAGGCAGATGGGCTACAGCAGCAGAAGACCACACCGGGTGCCACTCCTTTCAGCTAAGAACAGGAAACTGAGGCTACAATTTGCACAAGCTCATCGAAATTGGACAATAGAAGATTGGAAAAACGTTGCCTGGTCTGATGAGTCTCGATTTCTGCTGCGACATTCGGATGGTAGGGTCAGAATTTGGCGTCTACAACATGAAAGCATGGATCCATCCTGCCTTGTATCAACGGTTCAGGCTGGTGGTGGTGGTGTCATGGTGTGGGGAATATTTTCTTGGCACTCTTTGGGCCCCTTGGTACCAATTGAGCATCGTTGCAACGCCACAGCCTACCTGAGTATTGTTGCTGACCATGTCCATCCCTTTAATGACCACAATGTACCCAACTTCTGATGGCTACTTTCAGCAGGATAATGCGCCATGTCATAAAGCTGGAATCATCTCAGACTGGTTTCTTGAACATGACAATGAGTTCGCTGTACTCAAATGGCCTCCACAGTCACCAGATCTCAATCCAATAGAGCATCTTTGGGATGTGGTGGAACGGGAGATTCGCATCATGGATGTGCAGCCGACAAATCTGCGGCAACTGTGTGATGCCATCATGTCAATATGGACCAAACTCCCTGAGGAATGCTTCCAGCACCTTGTTGAATCTATGCCACGAAGAATTGAGGCAGTTCTGAAGGCAAAAGGGGGTCCAACCCGTTACTAGCATGGGGTACCTAATAAAGTGGCCGGTGAGTGTATATGTTGTGTGTTATTTTAGGATATGTGACGTTTATGTTAAGTGTGTGTGCATGGTGAAGTTTTGTGTTTGTGTATGTAGTGTATGTATATGGTTTTAAATTTAAAATGAATAAAAAGTTCATTAAAAAAAAGCTTTTCCCACATGTATTTTTTGATGGGTGACCCGTCTCTGACTCACTGAACTGCTTCCTTTCACGTTTCATGCTTTTCAAACATAATTACCCGAACTAAGCCCAACTCTGTTGATGACCTTAGAAAGCCTTAATGCAAATACAAGCGGCTGAGCCACTGCAGTGGGAGTTTCCTGTAATCTATTGATCAGATACTGACAGATACACAGGACGCGAAGAAAGAAACGAGACTGAGCGTGTTTAGATTACACAGTAATGAAAGATCTAGACGGAGATGATAATAAATGGTTTGCGGGGACGAAGACGCTGCTGAAGGAAACATGTCAACCAAGAAAAGGTCACAGAGGGAGAAATAACGGTTTTCAGAATGAGGGATGTTTTCTCAGGGAGAACTGATGCTAACCGCTAATGACAACACCTCCAGCGTGTGCAGGAATCCAGAATGCTTGCTCTTTTATACTCACTCAGGCCATAAAATGTGCCAGGTCATACTTTTTATCTCTCCATCACACAAACACCTTTATTTAGTGCCTGGCCAGAAAGTAGATTGTTAACTTGCTTTGTCAACATATTATTTTTCTATATTGATAATATTTATATTTGTATACTTTTTATGAACATATCTTTACATAAGACAAATATATATATATATATATATATCATATCAATCTTTTTTTACAGTATTATTCATCTTTGTTAATGATACAAATTCAGCTGTTCATTGTTTGTTCATTTTAGTTCACAGTGCATTAACTAATGTTAACAAATACAATATTTTATGTGCATTATGTATTTGTAAATGTTAAAATGAACATTAAATAAGATTAATAAATACTGTGGAAGTATTGTTCATTCTTAGTTCATGTTAAATAAAGTAGTTCATTAATCATTAACTAATGAAACCTTATTGTAAAGTGTTAACACTCCCCTACCCCTCAACACAACACTCACTTTCTGAATTTTTACATTTAACAAAAAAAACATAATTTAGTATGATTTACAAGATGTTTTTTCCTCATGGGGACCAAAAAGGTCAAACATTTCAGGTTGTACTCTCCATGTGGGGACATTTGTGTGCATATTGTGTGTGTGTGTGTGTGTATATATATATGTATATACATTTGAACTGCTTCTATTGTTCTCAATTTGCATAAAAGTGTCTGCTAAATGAATAAATGTAAATATATCTAAGTTAGCTGGTAATAATGTTATTCTCACACTGGCTCACCTCCCATCTTTATTCCTTTTTACAACTTCTCTTTTTAAATCCCTGATTTTTAAGTTGCCTTACTAACCAGCCTGAGTATCCCTGGTTAAATACCACAAAACCAGTAGTAAAGTATCTAGAGAGCTCATTCAAAGCCAAGTTTCAGATTCACTGCATATGTAACAGAAAAGCAGATTAAGAATAGCAAAAAATCACAAAACTGGTGCCTAAAGCATGTTAGATAGGACGTAATCCTCACATTACCTCTATTACAGATGTTATAGGTTATTGTATTGTGTTCAGCATCAAATATATCATGATATCCAAAATGAAACTTTAGTGCCTATAGTTCTTGTCTGAGAGTCATATACTGATCCTGGTACAGTAGTAAACAAACCCAGCCTACACAAGCTCGACATTCAATGTTTGTGTGTTTGTTTTTGTATGTTTGCATTTCATTGAAAAAAAACCCCTGAAATTCCCTCTCTTCACCGCACTGACACTTCGACTAGCATACATGTAAATGTGGTTGAACATTTCAGAACCTTGGAGAGCGCACAAACACACAAATAAAACTTGAGACCAAGTATTTTTAGATTTAGAAATTTTGGTATTTTTCAAAATATTTTAGCTTACAGTTCAAACTAATTATTTATTTATTTTAATCTAATTTTAATTCCATGTCGTGCTTGATTATTGCATCAATAAAAAACTTAAAAGCATAATTACTGATATTTTATAACATACTGTAAATAAATAGATAATTAATATAATATAATAATATATACTTATAAATTATATATAATACATTTAAAATATATATATAATAAGAATTAGGACTGTGACTTAATAAAATATTATTATTATTAATAATAATACTATCAATAAAGATTTCAGAATTTATTAACTGAATCCTAATTTCAATGCATGAATTGGAATTTGAATCTAATTGGCCACACCCCCACAGGAAGTTGATTTGGAATGGCAGGAAGAGGAACCTACCGAATGTAATACAAAAAAATTATTTTTTGAGTTTTGAGATCACTAATTTAGACAAATTATGGCTATATATTCCCCGGATCCTATTAGCTACCTTAAAATAGAATTTAAACAATATAAAAGACATTCTCGTTTTAAAAATGTTAACATTTAAAGGAGCGCAATCATGTCTAAAAAACGTATGAACGAAAACTGGAGACTCGGTTTGTGTCACTAAGAAGAGGTTACTTTCCTCTCTAAATGAATTATTTAAATGCTGAGTCACTTAGCCATTAACCAGCATGACTGGAGGTAATTGTTACCAAAAGAGCGCATGTCCCGCACTCGAATTGCGTCATCCTGATGCAAATCTGTAATACAAAACACCCTTAAATGTTATTAAGGAGAATTTTGTGTTGACCTGTGTGACCAACATAATCGCAGTAGCTGCTGTTTATAAATCAAACACAACATTTTAATGACAATTAGGCTCTGTTTAAACACCTAGTAAGCTGCCTCGCTGTCTAGCTGCCTTATAAGCAAGCAAAGGAACTTCATACGTGGCAGACTTGAGCAAAATGTTAATTGTATGAACTTTTTTCAGTTCTTATAATGAATGAACTATGTTTACAATCAGGAAGTGTGCATATGATGCCTTAAAATACTGGCAGCACACTAGGCATTGGAACAAAGCTTTAAAAGCAACATGGCAGCCTCCTCCGTCCATACCACGCAGAAGCGTGACTGAAAGATTTGAAACGAGGACACACCATTCCTTGTCTATCGTCACCAATTTACGTATATCAGACTGAAACAATGAAAGCATTAAGATAAATGTAACCATGCTCGATCATTGCTATGACTTCGTTTTGGTTATTGATTGAATTTCTTGCTTTTGTTAAATCCTTCTCTATAGTGGTCATGCTTGCTTACTGACTGGCTTTGGTAAAGAGGGGAAGGCCTCGAGGCTCAAAGCGCTGTGTAAAATAAGCGTTACAAATCTCTGTGACTACAGGCCACAACACCGCAAACAGAAAAACACACAAACAGAGAGAGCGAAAGATAGTCCATTTCACCGTATTATGAAGAAGATTATCAGTTATTAACCATACAAGAGTTGAAAACCAGCCTAATGTACTATTTAGCTATAATACTATCCAGACATGCACTATTTGTTCTCTGGCAGTGTCTCTGTGCTTCTGACAGGTTGATAGACGTTGCTTATCAAGGTTGACAGATTACATATGCTGCGCTCTTGGGAAAGTGAAACAATCCTTTTATAAATCCACGATACTGTTCTCTTGCCAGGCAGAAATAATTTGAAGACCTATGGGTTAATTACTATCGTGCTAAGCATGACATAATACATCCTTATTATATCTATATTAAAATTCTGTAAAAATGTAAAGAGGGACATATTTATAAAACCTAACACTGTATATTACCTAACAAAGTTGAATCACTGCCTCACATTATTATTATTATTATTAACAATAATTGTATTTGACACAGTAATGATGTAAAAGTAAAAAGTGACACATAATAATATAATTTATTTAAAATTTTTATAAAATATATGAATAAAATTATCAAATAAAATAATAAAAAACAATTCAATTAAAAGTTGATAAGACTATTTGTTTTAATGAAATTATTATACAATTTATACACATTTGCAGTTTATGGCAACCCTATCTGAACAGACTTGTGACCCATTTTTGATTTTCAACCCACCAGTTGATTTGAGAGAACCACTGTATATAATATAATATCCTTTTTGGTTCCAAATGTCCAAAATAAGACCACACACAACTTAATTTTACATTACGTAAAACCTTACATAAACAGCATCAAAATTCTATGATTTCATACAGCATGTGAGACGAGATAATCCATGGGGACTGGCATGTGTGGGCACACAGCGGACAAATCCAGCCTCTGCCCCATACGAGCGCACAACTGGCACAGACCCAACACCCTCACTTCAGCAAGCAGCTGGTGCGCAGTACACTCCAGTGCAAACATCAGATGCCTTACATCCCTCCAGGTCAAAGAACTCAAGTATATACTGCAACAACCAATTCTAAACTTTATGAATAGGAGTATGCATATATGCATATACTTGCATATCAGACATTAGGAATCTAGTGCAGTTTTTGGAGAAAATAAAGAGGATACAACTGATCAGGAAAGAAAAATCTCAATTGTTGTTTTAAATGTTAATGGATTAAATAAATGAAGAGAAAACCGCATTAATTGTATATCTCTATTCCCTTGCTGTGTGTCAACAGTTGTCTCAGGCAAAGTTGATGCTTAAATGAAAACATCTGAGCAATCTCATTCTCGTCTAGGCTGTTATCATGGGCAGTTTATCCGCAATAATCGATATCAGACAGGTCACTGATACACAGCGAGACTCCACAGTATCTTTCATGAGTTCAAAAATCATAACTAAACAAAAACTAACTAACGTTTTAAAAAAGAAACGTGCTATTATCTACAAGATCCTCACACCTTTTGACAAATTAAATTATTTTAGAATTATTTTACAGACATTGCACTCGCTCACATTTTGAAGCTGGTCGCACTACAATCCTAAGATCTTAAAATGACTTTTC
The DNA here is from genome assembly GCA_031834385.1 of Semotilus atromaculatus. Classification (NCBI taxonomy): domain Eukaryota; kingdom Metazoa; phylum Chordata; class Actinopteri; order Cypriniformes; family Leuciscidae; genus Semotilus; species Semotilus atromaculatus. The sequence goes on along the minus strand of JAULUF010000007.1, from coordinate 2,330,717 downwards.
CAGGACTGGAAAACAGCATTTTTTTTGATTCCCTGATATTTGCAGGTTATTCATGACCGTGGGAATCCTGTATCTAAAAGCTGACAGTTCAATAACAAAAAAGCGTTTGCGTGATGCGCTTCTGTCAAAAAGTAGCAGCATTCAAACGTGCGGAACACTCCGCCGTCGTTACCGTATCCGTGATCGGTAACATGACAGCAAGCAACTACGAATGCATCTACGCTGAAACGCTAACTATCGCCGTTCTCCTGTCACGCCTCTTTTAATCAATAATTGAACGATTAACCTCCTTGGCAATGGTAAACAATCGTGAAGAATTGCTTAGGACTACAAAAATGAACGGTGATAAAAAACAAAAACAAATTGACGCGTTAACGGAGACATCTCGAGTGTCTCACGAAACTGGGACGCTGTGAAACGCGCGCGGAAGACGCGTTCCGCGCTCGCGCTTCTTCTTGAGGTACTTACGTGTAGTGCTGAGGGAAGAGGAGCGTCGCCGTTCCCGGTGAGGAGAAGCTGAGGAGCAGCACAGTTTGGACGGAGAGCACGCAGAACAGACTGGAGGACTGAGCAAACAACGCCATTTTCCATTAAAAATTCAAGAAACTGTGTAGATAGTATAAACGGAACCGGTAGTCAAGCGAACGGGGACTGACGCCGAGATGTCGACGAGGATGTAGAAGGCTCGTTAAGATCCAAAGCCGCTGTTAAGTCTCAATCGGTAACGGGTCTGAGGGGATGATTGGCCCGAGACAAGGCAATTCTGAGACGCGCAGATGCGTTGACGCTGCTGCCGCCACTGGCGATGCTGCTGTTGCCGCTGCTCAGCCTTATTTGCTCGCTCTCTCTCTCTCTCTCTCTCTCTCTCTCTGTCAGAAGAGCGGGGGAAGCGCGCTATCATACGCGACAGACGGGGGCGCGCATCTTGAGAAGACCCAGTTGTCCAGTATTTATCCAAACTATAGGCTACTAATTAAGACCGAGACTGTATGTGAAATATAATATGTTGAAAATGAAACGTGGCATTATTTAATTACTTAATTTAGTACCATAGTATTACCACTCACTTAAAGGGTTAGTTCACCCAAAAACGAAAATTATCCTATAATTTACTCACCATCAAGCCATAGGTGTAAATTACTTTCTTTTTAGCCAAACACAATCAGTTAAAACAGCCAAACACGTCGCCGAATAGATTACTTTTATGATGGATGAATGCGCTTTTTTGGGGGAACTTCAAAAAACAAGGCACCATTCACTCCCATTATAAAGCTAGGAAGAGCCAGGATATGTTTTAGATATGGAAAGAAGAACATTACATGAAATGTGAAATTTTGAAGCAGAAAAACTGAAATAGTATTTCATATGATGAAACACATAATACAATATGTATATACAGCCAATTTAAGATTGAAGGTTTTTTATTAATATTTTTCTACTATTTAAAACTGGGACACAGGATTTGCATCCCCCCCCAAAAAAAAATTTGTTGTGTGAGATACAAAATAATATGTCAATAAATCGATTGCAGGCCCCAGAAATCAAATCGTATCATGGCATATTTTGATGTATTGGCCAATGTATGTGTACTTTCTCATAATGCTTTCACCAAAACACCAGTTGATTAAAAGACACTGAGCAAAAAATATTCTGCTGTTTTCACGTGTTATCTAATCCATTGGCATTCATATTCATTCAATCAGTGCATAGATGGACCAACAGGTGAACAACACACTCTGACACAAACACACACACACTTTCTTTGTGCTCGGTGTGCAATGTGCAGAAAGTCGGAATTCATTCAATCTTGTGGGAATTCCCTAATTCATGAGTTCATCATTCTCTGGTTGTCTGTACTAGTTGGAGCGTGAAACACAGTTGTCCTTCAGGGCCGCTGCGTCACGAGGATGTTATCACACAATCTGATCAGAAAGGGACAAACGACACACTGCCTCTTCCTCAAACACACTGCAGGTGCCCTTGACTCAGTATTGATCAGAGCAGACAAAACACAGTGTCATTCCCTCTCTCGCTCACACACAAAAGATTATCACTCCTGCATTCAGTTTGTCCTTATTTCCCGTGTGTGTTTGTGTGAGGGATAATTGCATCATGATTTAGGTTGCCAGCATCTGGTAAATTCTTTTCCTTTTATTTTCTTTTTCCCGTTGTGTCTGTTTGTAATCATACTGTAGGTTTACATATTCAAACAATTTCAATTTTGAAAGCTGTAGTGGACTCAGAGTCCACTAATCTATATCTATATAAAATAGAATATTGCCAGTGGTGGAAAGAGTACTGACAAATTGTACTTAAGTAAAAGTATTGCTACTTAAGTAATAATTTACTTGAGTACAAGTAGAAGTACTGACATATAATATGACTCAAGTAAGAGTAAATAAGTAGTTTGCTTAAAAACTACTCAAGTAACTACGTTACAAAGTACTTTATTATTTTTCTATTTTTACCCAAAATGGGGATATGATAGTGAAATGGAGCACTAAACACTCTCATGTCATCTGTTTCATTCATACTGGAAGCCCAGTACTGATGCATAGAAGTATTAAACTTATGACATTTCAGGAAATGCCTTATATGGATATAATAACATGCAAATAGTGATGTTTTGACTGATGAAACATGAAGACAAACACATTATAGCTATAATATATCTGTGTTCATCAAACTATCTCAGGTATTTTCAGAAGAATGATGTATGTCTTTAAAGGGATAGTTCACCCAAAAATGAAAATTAGCCCATGATTTACTCTCCCTCAAGTTATCCTAGTAGATATGATCTTTCAGTCGAATACAATCAGAATTATATATAAAAAAAATGGCCTGGCTCTTCCAAGCTTTATAATGGCAGTGAATGAGTAAATTTGAAGCCCAAAAAAGTGCATCCATCCATGATAAAAGTGCTCCACATTATATATATATATAGATGCTAGCTTTCCCTGTTGTCAAGAGCAATTGTTTTATTACTAATTTTGAAAAGTAAGTCCAGGTAAGATCATTTGAATGTTTTGATTTGAATCATTTCATAATTGAAAGCAAAGAAGGTTAAGTGAGAGGTCCGATAAAAAAAAGATAGATTTACAACAGTATGAATAAAAAATTCCCAGTAAAAAAAAAATAAGTGGGGTATGGTTAACATGTTAAATGAAATTCTCTTTTTTTCGTTGTACGGAAAATGTGCTGGGCGCCCACTGTTGCTATAGGAATGAACTACACTTTTACATGCATCTGATTGACAGATAAATCATGCGATCATATTTCACTGTTTTTTCAGCTTTGTACAAAGTTTGCTTCGTATATTTAGTTTAACGGTATTGTTAAAGAGGACGACCTTTACCATTAATTGAACTGTGTGCATGTATTTTAGACACTTACATTGTTCTTGCTCCGTCCATGCAATAACTGCGTCCATGTAATGAGCCGAGCTTTTTTATTTACTTCAACTGCTCAGTACTCTGGTATTATCAATGGGATGACCCATTTCAGTAGTTGCCATAATTAAATATGAGGAGAATACTCACTTACAATCACTGAAATATTGAAACGTTAGTGATACTGATTCAAAACACGAGCGCCAGTGATTGAATGTCAAAGCGCGGGTTGAACACCCCGCCCCCAGCCGAACTGGAAGTTTTGATTGGTTTTGCACCCGAGTCAAACCTGTCTGTTATTGGCTGAACTGCTTCAGATATGTCTGTTATTGGCTGAAGCGCAGGGCTCCACCGCAGTAGTTTGAAAAGTGTCTGTCAAATGTCAGCTTGCCCTGTTTCTCCGTCAGCACCATAGACAGTAAAAGAAAGGTCAGCACCTTTGTCAAAGTACTCTGTACTTTTTATGAAAAATAAATGTAGAGAAGTTGAATACTTTATTTTTATTTTACTCAAGTAAGAGTAAAAGTACCACAATTTAATTGTACTCAAGAAAGTAGAAAAAATCGAAAAATCTACTCAAGTACTGTAACGAAAGTATTTGTAATTAGTTACTTCCCACCACTGAATATTGCTAACTAAAATTGTTGTCACTGAACATTTGTATTGGTTTGAAATTCTCTTTCTTATTGAGAAGCATTTAGGTTTGCACAAATGTAGAAAATGTGTAAATATTAAGTGCAAATACCTATGAATAATAATAAGATCTGACTTGTTTTCTTAATTTATATATACAGTATATGTATTACAGTAACACTTTACAATAGTTTAATTTCTTAACATTTAACATGAACTAACTATGAGCAATACATATATTTATTCATCTTTATTAATGTTACTTAACAAACAGTCGTTCGTTTGTTCATGTTAGTTCACAGTGCATTAACTAATGTTAACAAATACAACTTTTAGTTTTAATAATGTATTAGTAAATGGTTAATAAATGCTGTAGAAGTACAGTTTATTATTGGTTCATGTTAACTAATGTAGTTAGTTAATTAATGTTCTATGGTATCATGTCAAAAACGTTACAGCACCATAGTAATTTTTGTAAGTAGAGTAAATATGAGACACGAATATGGCACAGAATATTTATGAGTGTATGTGTTATTTTTACTGTAGTAAATGGGTTGAGCAGGCCTCAGCCTAGACACATTAAGCACCGGGCCCTTAGTGAAAATGTAATGAGGAGACCTTTCCCAAATCCAGCCAACCATCAGAAAAGTATTGATTCGTGGGAAGTGGCCAATACTGAGAATGAGAAGTAGGCACTGATCCCTCTTCCTCTACAGACGGGCCTGACACACAAGCAGCTTAACTGAGCATAGAGGAGACCAATGGGCTGTGTTTGGCATTGCTGTACATCACTGTTCTCCCTAATTGAGTCTTACATTGTGTTGAGGAAGGAGGAAGGGAAGAGACAGAGAGAAAGTGAAAAGCCCTGAGGAAAATTTCAAGCTCAGAGGTTGATCTTTCACAGTTCGCTTTCGTTTAAGGATCAGTTTTCTCCGAAGTTGCTCCTAAAATGCCTGAAAAGATCAAAATAGAAACTAGATTTTTACATTTTCTGAAGAAATGTGATTGGTGTTCCTCCTCACCTTGATAGGGTCCTATGGTCTTCTCTCTACAGTGTAAGTCATTTGACACAAGACTAGCAGCACTATATAGAATCAATGTGTATACAATATTTTACACACAGATGATTTGGTCTTAGAAGAATTTAAGAGTTTGAGATCTCTTAGAGTGAGTTCACACTGGTAGTTTGGTTCGTTTGGTCCGGACCAAAAAAAAAACACAAAAAAACATTTAGTCCTGGTTTGCTTAGAGTTCACATTGGCATTTTAACATCGAAATCTAAATATACTGAACCTAAAGGCATAGTGATATGCTCATAACGATTGGTCGACTTTTATTAAGTATAGAGACGAAACTTACAAAACATCCAAAACAATGCTGTGTTCTGGGCTTAATGAGCTTGTTGTATGTGTGTAGCTCCGTATGATGGATTTTGACCAGCTGAGAACTCGTGAAGAGCTTATGAAGTGTGTAAAGGAGTCAGAACAGCATCAGGAATCCTCCGTCACACACACACACACTGATCTGCTGCAGGAGACGTGGTTCAGATGTCTACTGAACTGTGATGAGCAACATCATGACTATGACGAGAAAGAACAGATACGCTTGAGCATTCTGTCCTTTTTAGGGTCGCATCATGTGTGACATCATGTCCTGTTTTTGGTTCATTTCCATGTCTTTGGTCCTAGTTGTGTTCATATTTCATGTGAACCACACTAGGGTTATTTGGACTCATCTTTTCAGTGTTCTCGCTCCTGTTGTCTGGTGTCACCAGGGTTCAGATGGCAGCGTTCACACTTATTCAACCGCACTAACCGAGCAATCGCACCAGAGTTCGTTTTAATCCAACCAAACATGCCGAGTGTGAACACACACTTAAAGTCTAGAGGATACACATCTGACAATAATGCCGTCTTTTACCCAGGAGAAAAAACTGAGATAGAAAATTAAAAGTTAACAATAGGGCTTCCCGATTTAGGAGAAAATAAAAATAGAAAAAATATTATAATAATAGTAGCAGTAGTAGTATAGTAGCAGTAGTATTAATAATAAACACTAAGAAATTTTACTATTGTAATATTTCACTGTAAAAATAAGAAAACTAGTAAGTTAATATTAATTTTATTTCACTGTACAACTGTAAAATTACAACATTTATTTAATAAAATGTGCAGCCATAAAAAAACAGCATTCACAACTGTTTTTATGTTCATTAATATGAAGTATTACTGAGTTTAAAAATTCAATTAAAAAAATTAGTATGGGGCCTGATTTTTTCAATCAGGAATTGATTGGATTGTGAAAAATTGGCATTGACACTAGTTTGTGTGGCCTAGGTGACATTAAGGAAATATCAATATCAAGAATTATCAAGGTCGTTTCAGGGGCAGAGCAAGTTACAGTTACATGAAAGATTTTGAAGACCATTTTTTTCAATGAATTATTACCAATAAAACCAGGAACATAAACAGAGTCAACCTTCATATTGATTTAAAGGCAAACATCTCCACAACTGAAACAACTGAGGAAGAGATCTCATTTTCTTTTCCTTCATGAACCAGGTGTCCAGCTATCATCCTGTTACTCCTTTTTTTATTTTTTTTATCCTGTTACTCGGCGAGAGACAACATACTTCCGTAGACGAGACGGAGGGGGAGCCACATGACTGAGTAAAACACACCGACGAATGGCTCGAGCTCAATCGATCCCAGCCTGTCTGGGAGCCTGTGAGTGCTGAAAGATCCTGTCAGTAGCGATCAGATACTGATCAAGGAAAAGAGGCAGAACTGTGTAGCGTTAATCCGAGAAGGCTCAAGGCACAGCCGAGGGGGAAACTCATGCACCTAGACACAAAAACACAAGCATGCACGGCCACACACACATTCTCACACACACACACACACACACACACAAGTAGGACATGCTTGGAGAGAAATTAATCATAGCGTATGGCTCCTGTCTCTAAGATAGGAAGAGGGCTCGAAGCATTCTCTCACTAATACTAAAATAACCCCTCCACACTTGTGGACTCCAGCGGCCCACGCGCGCTTGTCTTATCTTCTGCTCTCTTTATCCATTTCTCCTCTCTCCGGCCGCGCAGCAATATGTTCAGCTTAAGAGAAAAACGACCTCGACAACAGACCTCTCGCCCCACCGAGTGTATGTTTAACACGGCTTTACTACACCACACAGAGTCATGTTAGCTGATTTATAAGCCTGAGAAAGCAAGGACCCGTGATGATGTGACTAGTTATTGTTTTCCACATTAAGACAACCTGAAAAAGAATACAGAAACTATTTTACTTCTGTAATGTTGATGTATTTTGTAAACAGGGAACTCAATCAACGCAGTCTCATGAAAGTGCGTATCAATACCACGAATGTTATTTATCGTGCCATTTATCCGCCAAAAATGGTTTTTGCGTGTAAATGCTACGCACTGAAAACCGCTTGGGTAGGATTAAGGGGAGGGGGGATGGGGGTGCGTGCGGATTACACGCCAAAAAGTGCGTATCATATGCACGCGAAAACTGCGTATCATATACACGCAAAAACTATTTTTGGCGTATAAATGGCACAAGAAATAATGGGGGCCGGGGCAGGGTAGGATCCAGATTCAGAAAATATGTATTGATTTATTTATTAACATACATTATAATAATGTTTTGTTTACATTTAATTCTGAAAGATGTAAAACTACCAGTTCATAAAAGAACATTTGTTGAACAATTAATCAATTAAATTAAATAAATAAATAGAATAGTATTGTAATTATATATATATATACACACACACACACATAAACAGTACATATACATTACTTATTTATTAATATATATCCTCTTTGAACAATTACATAAATAAAATCTTATCATTATATATATATATATATATATACACATACACATTATTGATTTATTTTTTATAATAATATATATTATAATAATTAATTATATTATTATTATTTTTTATATCCGAAAGAGAATCCACATATGGAAACTACCAGTTCATAAAATTACACTTGTTGAACAATTATATAATTAAATAAAAATAAATAAATAAACTTATTATTATGATTTACACACACACATTATTTCTATTACATTAATAAATATTATATTACAATAATTAATTGTAATAATATTTTATTTATTTAATTGATGCATTTATTTATATAAGTGTTCAACTAATAATATTCCGTAAACAACAAAAAATCTTGGTATTTAAGTACATTAGTTTTTTGAACATGGGGATGCTAAATAAACTAACTGAATTCATACATTATTATCATTATACTTAATGGTAAGTAAATGAACATTTTAATTTACAATAAAGTTACAACAAAGATGATGAATCAGCGGTTGACAGGAGATAAATGGGTTGTCCTCAGACTGCAAAACACTAGCTGAGACCTTTCCCACAATGCTGCAAGGCATACTGGGAGTTTTATGCACAAATGCCAGAGTGTCTTAAACTGATGATGAGTCACACACACACACAGCCAACCCTCAGAGACGGCGTAAAGGAATGAGGTTTCATCAGTCAGACTCGTTGGAGCTGGCGCACTAACAGCTGATCTGAGACGTCTTGTAGAAAATTGTATCAGTATATGGACCAGATGAGCTCTCTAGATGCTTGACTTACAATTATTAACACAGGACATCTGTCATTTCATGCACTGATTCAGACGGGACTGGGATCTCTGTAGAGGGTGTGTATATCTTCTGGATGTGTGTGTTAAAGAAGGTCACTAATGAACATCAAGATGGCAGCAAAGATAAAAGCAAAACAGTCGGCATGAAGTTGCAGTCATCTTTCCTTCCTATTGTGACATTTATCAGAGTGAAATGGCGGGGCTTGATTTTGTCCATGAGGAATTGGTTGGATGGTTGTGGTTTCCTATTGGTGGATTACGAGGCGCATGAATTAAAAAAATTAATGATGTATGCGGATACATATTTATTATAAATACTGCAATACTCCATTTAAAAAAAGATTTTTCCATTTTGATTTCAATATGTAAAGCAGAATAATCTAACCTGAGAGTTTGAACGAAACTGAAATGACAAAGTTTCTGTGAAACACAAATGTACCTTCTCAGGGGAAAGCAGTTCCAACTGAATAATCCTTTTATCAACAGAAAGAAAATGCAATTTCACAAATTTCACTTTTATTATGATCAGATTTGTGCATTTGGAAGATTTCGTTCCATGATGTTTTTAACTCCTGTAAAAGACGTTTTACTCTGAATATTGCATGAACAATGAAAATATGCATGCTTTAAAGCTAATGCCATTTCTAGAGCCTTTTAACTGGCAGGAGCAGCAGGGGCTAACTGTACTTTACGAAGGGCAATCATGCTATAGCACACCTTAAATGTCAAGCATACACTAATGCAATGCTATTTTTAAACAGAGTAGGACAAATGACTTAACAATAACCACAACATACATGAACAAAAATTTGGTTTTAAAGATTTGGTGATTTACAACCCTGAATTTGAAGGAACAATATCTGTGTTTTGTATTGGAGAAATCGCAGGGCTACAGTCACTTGCGGCAACATGAAAACGTGCGACACACATCTCTCCTGCATGTACAGAAGTTCATGCAAATGTGTTATGAACACACACACACACAGAGAAATAGAGTTACAGTGCTGACATGCTCTACTTGAGGCCTAATGACCCCTGGGTAATGGCCCTCTTTGGTCTTCAGGAAATCCTCTTTCATGCATGCCTCAGCAGAGGATGTGTGTGTGTGTGTGTGTGTGCGTGTGTGTGTGTGTGTGTGTGTGTGTGTTTGTGTGTGTGTGTCTGGAGGAAAACTGATTAATGGGGAAAGAATCGCAAATGGAGAGATAAATGGAAATTGGTAAAACCAGAGCATCACATACGTGAAAATCTCAAACAGGTAGTTAACATTCATAAAATATTAAATACTATCAGCATTTTTACTAAAATATAAAACTATTACAATTATAAAAATGCTATCTAGTTTTTGATATCAAACTATATGAATGGAATATTATGCTTAATTTAAGTCCCAACAATATAATGCTAAAAATAACAAACAGATTGAAAAATCACTTGTTTACTTTTAGTCCTTTCAAATCTCTGAAAGAAAACAATATGCACCCACAGTATATATATATATATATATATATATATATATATAGATATATATAGATATATATAGATATATATATGTTTTATGTATAAAAAAATATACTTATATATATTTTTTTTTTAATGCATATAGTTTGCAGGAAAACCTGTTTTGATATATCAAATTTATGCAAATGTATTAATCAGTTTGAAAGTTTAATACAATGCTAATAATATTATACAGATAATAAGAGAATGCACTGGTGTTTAGTATGTGTTTGTATTTGCTGATTTTTCAAATCTTTGAGCAATAATAATTATGATGCTGGCTAAGCAAACAACTCTAACAAGATCATATACGTCTTACAGGATTTGATCAAATGTTTGGTGCTTCAGGGCTATGAAGCTTCATCCGATTGCATTTGCTCATCTCTTCATCCATAACACCTACAGTGAAGTCCGTCCCAAGCCTGTAATGCATCCATCTCTCCCGAACGCAGAACTGAGCCATGACATGACACCCTTCAATATAAAGGGTCCTTATTGGCATTGATGGTTCCATGAAGAACATTGAACAAAAGTCTCTTTA
>JAULUF010000007.1:2312500-2315000 GCA_031834385.1 Semotilus atromaculatus | reverse complement strand
CTATCTTTCTTTCTTTCTTTCTAACTAATCTATCTTTCTTTCTTTCTTACTAATCTTTTTTTCTTTCTAACTAATCTATCTTTCTTTCTTTCTTTCTAACTAATCTATCTTTCTTTCTTTCTTACTAATCTTTTTTTCTTTCTTTCTTTCTAACTAATCTATCTTTCTTTCATTCTTACTATTTTTTTTCTTTCTTTCTTTCTTACTAATCTATCTTTCTTTCTTACTAATCTATCTTTCTTTCATTCTTTCTAACTAATCTATCTTTCTTTCTTACTAATCTTTTTTTCTTTCTTACTAATCTTTTTTTCTTTCTTTCTTTCTAACTAATCTATCTTTCTTTCTGTCTTACTAATCTTTTTTTCTTTCTTTCTTTCTAACTAATCTGTCTTTCTTTCTTTCTTACTAATCAATCTTTCTTTCTTACTAATCTATCTTTCTTTCCTTCTTTCTTTCTAACTAATCTATCTTTCTTTCTTTCTTACTAATCTTTTTTCTTTTTTTCTTTCTAACTAATCTATCTTTCTTTCTTTCTTTCTAACTAATCTATCTTTCTTTCTTTCTTACTAATTTATTTTCTTTCTTTCTAAATAATCTATCTTTCTTTCTTTCTTACTAATCTTTTTTTCTTTCTAACTAATCTATCTTTCTTTCTTTCTTACTAATCTTTTTTTCTTTCTTTCTAACTAATCTATCTTTCTTTCTTTCTTACTAATCTATCTTTCTTTCCTTCTTTCTTTCTAACTAATCTATCTTTCTTACTAATCTTTTTTCTTTTTTTCTTTCTAACTAATCTATCTTTCTTTCTTTCTTTCTAACTAATCTATCTTTCTTTCTTTCTTATTAATCTTTTTTTCTTTCTAACTAATCTATCTTTCTTTCTTTCTTTCTTTCTAACTAATCTATCTTTCTTTCTTTCTAACTAATCTATCTTTCTTTCTTTCTTACTAATCTTTTTTTCTTTCTTTCTTTCTAACTAATCTATCTTTCTTTCTTACTAATCTTTTTCTTTCTTACTAATCTTTTTTCTTTCTTTCTTTCTAACTAATCTATCTTTCTGTCTTACTAATCTTTTTTTCTTTCTTTCTTTCTAACTAATCTGTCTTTCTTTCTTTCTTACTAATCAATCTTTCTTTCTTACTAATCTATCTTTCTTTCCTTCTTTCTTTCTAACTAATCTATCTTTCTTTCTTTCTTACTAATCTTTTTTCTTTTTTTCTTTCTAACTAATCTATCTTTCTTTCTTTCTTTCTAACTAATCTATCTTTCTTTCTTTCTTACTAATTTATTTTCTTTCTTTCTAAATAATCTATCTTTCTTTCTTTCTTACTAATCTTTTTTTCTTTCTAACTAATCTATCTTTCTTTCTTTCTTTCTAACTAATCTATCTTTCTTTCTTTCTAACTAATCTATCTTTCTTTTTTTTTTACTAATTTTTTTCTTTCTTTCTTTCTTACTAATCTATCTTTCTTTCATTCTTTCTAACTAATCTATCTTTCTTTCTTACTAATCTTTTTTTCTTTCTTACTAATCTTTTTTTCTTTCTTTATAACTAATCTATCTTTCTTTCTGTCTTACTAATCTTTTTTTCTTTCTTTCTTTCTAACTAATCTGTCTTTCTTTCTTTCTTACTAATCAATCTTTCTTTCTTACTAATCTATCTTTCTTTCCTTCTTTCTTTCTAACTAATCTATCTTTCTTTCTTTCTTACTAATCTTTTTTCTTTTTTTCTTTCTAACTAATCTATCTTTCTTTCTTTCTTTCTAACTAATCTATCTTTCTTTCTTTCTTACTAATTTATTTTCTTTCTTTCTAAATAATCTATCTTTCTTTCTTACTAATCTTTTTTTCTTTCTAACTAATCTATCTTTCTTTCTTTCTTTCTAACTAATCTATCTTTCTTTCTTTCTAACTAATCTATCTTTCTTTCTTTCTTACTAATCTTTTTTTCTTTCTTTATTTCTAACTAATCTATCTTTCTTTCTTTCTAATTTTTTTCTTTCTTTCTTTCTTTCTTTCTTACTAATCTATCTTTCTTTCATTCTTTCTAACTAATCTATCTTTCTTTCTTACTAATCTTTTTTTCTTTCTTACTAATCTTTTTTTCTTTCTTACTAATCTTTTTTTCTTTCTTTATAACTAATCTATGTTTCTTTCTGTCTTACTAATCTTTTTTTCTTTCTTTCTTTCTAACTAATCTATCTTTCTTTCTTTCTTACTAATCAATCTTTCTTTCTTACTAATCTATCTTTCTTTCTTTCTTACTAATCTATCTTTCTTTCCTTCTTTCTTTCTAACTAATCTATCTTTCTTTCTTTCTTTCTAACTAATCTATCTTTCTTTCTTTCTTTCTAACTAATCTATCTTTCTTTCTTTCTTACTAATCTTTTTTTCTTTTTTTCTTTCTAACTAATCTATCTTTCTTTCTTTCTTTCTTTCTAACTAATCTATCTTTCTTTCTTTCTTACTAATCTTTTTTTCTTTCTAACTAATCTATCTT
>JAULUF010000007.1:2307500-2310000 GCA_031834385.1 Semotilus atromaculatus | reverse complement strand
GAGTGTATGTGCTTGTGTGTGTGTGTGTGTGTGTGAGCGAGTGTGTGTGTGTGTGTGTGAGCGAGTTAGTGTGTGTGTGTGTGTGTGTGTGTGTGTGCATTTGTGAGTATGTGCATGAGTGTGTGTGTGTGTGTGTGTGTGTGTGTGTGTCTGGCTGTCTATCTATCTATCTATCTTCAAACTATTTTTATCTATCTATCTATCTATCTATCTATCTATCTATCTATCTATCTATCTATCTATCTATCTTCAAACTTCTATCTATATCTATCTATCTTCAAACAATTTTTTATCTATCTACCTGTCTTCAATCTTTCTTTCTTACTAATCAATCTTTCTTTCTTTCTTTCTTTCTTTCTTTCTTTCTTTCTTTCTTTCTTTCTTTCTTTCTAACTATTCTTTCTTTTTTTACTTTTCTTTCTTTTTTAAAGTAATCTTTCTTTATTTTGAACTAATCTTTCTTTCTTTCTAACTAATCTATATTTCTTTATTTCTATTCTTTCTTTTCTTTTTAACTTTCCTTTTCTTTCTTTTTTCATACTAATCTTTCTTTATTTCTAACTACTCTTTATTTCTTTATTTTTTTCAAATTGTTCTTTCTTTCTAACTAATCTTTCTTTCTTTCTAACTAATCTTTCTTTCTTTCAAACTGATCTTTTTTCTTTCTTTTCTGATCTTTCTTTCTAACTAATCCATCTTTCTTTCTTTCTTTCTTTCTTTCTTTCTTTCTTTCTTTCTTTCTTTCTTTCTTTCTTTCTTTCTAACTATTCTTTCTTTTTTCCTAACATTTCTTTATTACTAATCTAGTAACTAATCTATCTTTCTTTCTTTCTTACTAATCTATCTGTCTTTCTTTCTTTCTAACTAATCTATCTTTCTTTCTTACTAATCTTTTTTTCTTTCTTTCTTTCTTACTAATCTTTTTTTCTTTCTTTCTTTCGAACTAATCTATCTTTCTTTCTTAATAATCATTTTTCTTTCTTTCTTTCTAACTAATCTATCTATCTTTCTATCTTTCTTACTAATCAATCTTTCTTTCTTACTAATCTCTTTCTTTCTCATACTAATCTATCTTTCTTTCTAACTAATCTATCTTTCTTTCTTTCTAACTAATCTATCTTTCTTTCTTTCTTACTAATCTTTTTTCTTTCTTTCTTTCTAACTACTCTTTCTTTCTGTCTTTTTAATTAACTTTCTTTCTTTCTTTCTTTTTAATTAACTTTCTTCCTTTCTTTCTTTCTTTCTTTCTTTCTAACTAATCTATCTATCTTTCTATCTTTCTTACTAATCAATCAACCTTCCTTTCTTACTAATCTATCTTTCTTTCTTTAACTAATCTTTTTTCTTTTTTCTTTCTAACTAATCTATCTTTCTTTATTTCTATTCTTTCTTTTCTTTTTAACTTTCCTTTTCTTTCTTTTTTCATACTAATCTTTCTTTATTTCTAACTACTCTTTATTTCTTTATTTTTTTCAAATTGTTCTTTCTTTCTAACTAATCTTTCTTTCTTTCTAACTAATCTTTCTTTCTTTCAAACTGATCTTTTTTTCTTTCTTTTCTGATCTTTCTTTCTAACTAATCCATCTTTCTTTCTTTCTTTCTTTCTTTCTTTCTTTCTTTCTTTCTTTCTTTCTTTCTTTCTCTTTCTAACTATTCTTTCTTTTTTCCTAACATTTCTTTCTTTCTTTCTAACTAATCTATCTTTCTTTCTTTCTTACTAATCTATCTGTCTTTCTTTCTTTCTAACTAATCTATCTTTCTTTCTTTCTTACTAATCTTTTTTTCTTTCTTTCTTTCTTACTAATCTTTTTTTCTTTCTTTCTTTCGAACTAATCTATCTTTCTTTCTTAATAATCATTTTTCTTTCTTTCTTTCTAACTAATCTATCTATCTTTCTATCTTTCTTACTAATCAATCTTTCTTTCTTACTAATCTCTTTCTTTCTCATACTAATCTATCTTTCTTTCTAACTAATCTATCTTTCTTTCTTTCTAACTAATCTATCTTTCTTTCTTTCTTACTAATCTTTTTTCTTTCTTTCTTTCTAACTACTCTTTCTTTCTGTCTTTTTAATTAACTTTCTTTCTTTCTTTCTTTTTAATTAACTTTCTTCCTTTCTTTCTTTCTTTCTTTCTTTCTAACTAATCTATCTATCTTTCTATCTTTCTTACTAATCAATCAACCTTCCTTTCTTACTAATCTATCTTTCTTTCTTTAACTAATCTTTTTTCTTTTTTCTTTCTAACTAATCTATCTTTCTTTCTTACTAATCTTTTTTTCTATCTTTCTTTCTAACTAATCCATCTTTCTTTCTTTCTAACTAATCTATCTTTCATTCTTTCTAACTAATCTATCTTTCTTTTTCTTTCTAACGAATCTATCTTTCTTTCTTTCTAACTTCTCTATATTTCCTTCTTTCTAACTAATCTATATATCTTTCTTTCTAACTAATCTATCTTTCTTTCTTTCTAACTAATCTATCTTTCTTTCTTTCTTTCTT
>JAULUF010000007.1:2300000-2302500 GCA_031834385.1 Semotilus atromaculatus | reverse complement strand
TCTATCTTTCTTTCTTTCTTTCTAACTAATCTATCTTTCTTTCTTTCTTACTAATCTTTTTTTCTTTCTTTCTTTCTAACTAATCTATCTTTCTTTCTTTCTTACTATTTTTTTTCTTTCTTTCTTTCTTACTAATCTATATTTCTTTCTTTCTTACTAATCTATCTTTCTTTCATTCTTTCTAACTAATCTATCTTTCTTTCTTACTAATCTTTTTTTCTTTCTTTCTTTATAACTAATCTATCTTTCTTTCTGTCTTACTAATCTTTTTTTCTTTCTTTCTTTCTAACTAATCTATCTTTCTTTCTTTCTTACTAATCAATCTTTCTTTCTTACTAATCTATCTTTCTTTCTTTCTTACTAATCTATCTTTCTTTCCTTCTTTCTTTCTAACTAATCTATCTTTCTTTCTTTCTTACTAATCTTTTTTTCTTTTTTTCTAACTAATCTATCTTTCTTTCTTTCTTTCTAACTAATCTATCTTTCTTTCTTTCTTACTAATCTTTTTTTCTTTCTAACTAATCTATCTTTATTTCTTTCTTTCTTTCTTTCTAACTAATCTATCTTTCTTTCTTACTAATCTTTTTTTCTTTCTAACTAATCTATCTTTCTTTCTTTCTTACTATTTTTTTTCTTTCTTTCTTTCTTACTAATCTATCTTTCTTTCTTTCTTACTAATCTATCTTTCTTTCATTCTTTCTAACTAATCTATCTTTCTTTCTTACTAATCTTTTTTTCTTTCTAACTAATCTATCTTTCTTTCTTTCTTACTAATCAATCTTTCTTTCTTACTAATCTATCTTTCTTTCTTTCTTACTAATCTATCTTTCTTTTCTTCTTTCTTTCTAACTAATCTATCTTTCTTTCTTTCTTTCTAACTAATCTATCTTTATTTCTTTCTTACTAATCTTTTTTTCTTTCTAACTAATCTATCTTTCTTTCTTTCTAACTAATCTATCTTTCTTTCTTACTAAAATTTTTTTCTTTCTTTCTTTCTAACTAATCTATCTTTCTTTCTTTCTTACTAAACTATAAACTAATTAAACTTTAAACTTCTTCAAACTTATCGGTCCAAACTTTCACAAGCCAACTTAAAGTTTGTCTCGACGAACTTTTTCTAGTTAAGTTGGCTTGTGAGAGCCAACTTACTGAAATCCTATTTAAACTTATTATTATTATTATTATTATTATTATTATTATTATTCTTCTTAGAAAACTGTTGACTTTAATGCGGCCTAGACCGTTAACTCCACATACTCCAAACTCGGCTCAGACCTTTGACCTATTCTGAAGTTAGTTGCTCTGTCTTTTCAAACTGATCGGACTTACGGTTTTCCTAAAAATGACGATCAAAACTCGGAAAAACTCCCATTGACTTAACATTGCGGAATTTTCAGATTTTCAAACTCCCCAACTGTCAAAAATTCAAATCAAAATCCCTTGAAACCCTAGACTAAATCAAACTGCCATTCTATATACTAAATGAGCCATTGAGACTCATTTAAACTAATAAACTTTGAATTAACACACTTATAAACTAATTAACTCATAAATTAATAAACTTTGAACTCTTAGACTCATTTAAACTATAAACTGAACTCTTAAGACTCATTTAAACTTATAAACTCTAAACTCGTACACTTATAAACTCATCAATTTATACACTTGTAAACTCTAAACACTGTAAACTTGAGTGTGTGTGTGTGTGTGTGTCTGTGTGTGTGTATGTGTGTGTGTGAGAGAATTAGTGTGTGTGTGAGTTAGTGAGCATGTCTGTGCGTGTGTGAGTTAGTGAGTGTGTGTGAGTCTGTGTGTGTGTGTGTGTGTGTGTGTGTGTGTGAGCAAGTGAGTGTGTGTATTTGTGAGTGTGTGTGTGTGTGAGCGAGTTAGTGTGTGTGTGTGAATGTGTGCATTTGTGAGTGTATGTAATTGAGTGTGTGTGTGTGAGCGAGTTTGTTTGTGGGTGTGTGAGTGTGTGCATTTGTGAGTATGTGCATGAGTGTGTGTGTGTGTGTGTGTGTGTGTGTGTGTATGAGTTAGTGAGCATGTCTGTGCGTGTGTGAGATAGTGAGCATGTCTGTGCGTGTGTGTGTGTGTGTGTGAGAGTTAGTGAGTGTGTGTGAGTCTGTGAGCGAGTTTGTGTGTGTGTGTGTGTGTGTGAGTGAGTTATTGAGTGTGTGAGAGTGAGTTAGTGTGTGTGTGTGTGTGTGTGTGTGCATTTGTGAGTATATGTGCTTGTGTGTGTGTGTGTGTGTGTGTGTGTGAGCGAGTTAGTGTGTGTGTGTGTGTGTGTGCATTTGTGAGTATGTGCATGAGTGTGTGAGTTAGTGTGTGTGTGTGTGTGTGTATGTGTGTGTGTGAGAGAGTTAGTGAGCGTGTCTGTGTGTGTGTGTGTTAGTGTGTGCATTTGTGAGTGTGAGTGTATGTGCATGAGTGTGTGTGTGTGTGTATGTGTGTGAGAGAGAGTTAGTGAGCGTGTCTGTGTGTGTGTGTGTTAGTG
>JAULUF010000007.1:2277500-2287500 GCA_031834385.1 Semotilus atromaculatus | reverse complement strand
CTACTCTTTCTTTCTGTCTTTTTAATTAACTTTCTTTCTTTCTTTCTTTTTAATTAACTTTCTTCCTTTCTTTCTTTCTTTCTTTCTTTCTAACTAATCTATCTATCTTTCTATCTTTCTTACTAATCAATCAACCTTCCTTTCTTACTAATCTATCTTTCTTTCTTTAACTAATCTTTTTTCTTTTTTCTTTCTAACTAATCTATCTTTCTTTATTTCTATTCTTTCTTTTCTTTTTAACTTTCCTTTTCTTTCTTTTTTCATACTAATCTTTCTTTATTTCTAACTACTCTTTATTTCTTTATTTTTTTCAAATTGTTCTTTCTTTCTAACTAATCTTTCTTTCTTTCTAACTAATCTTTCTTTCTTTCAAACTGATCTTTTTTTCTTTCTTTTCTGATCTTTCTTTCTAACTAATCCATCTTTCTTTCTTTCTTTCTTTCTTTCTTTCTTTCTTTCTTTCTTTCTTTCTTTCTTTCTCTTTCTAACTATTCTTTCTTTTTTCCTAACATTTCTTTCTTTCTTTCTAACTAATCTATCTTTCTTTCTTTCTTACTAATCTATCTGTCTTTCTTTCTTTCTAACTAATCTATCTTTCTTTCTTTCTTACTAATCTTTTTTTCTTTCTTTCTTTCTTACTAATCTTTTTTTCTTTCTTTCTTTCGAACTAATCTATCTTTCTTTCTTAATAATCATTTTTCTTTCTTTCTTTCTAACTAATCTATCTATCTTTCTATCTTTCTTACTAATCAATCTTTCTTTCTTACTAATCTCTTTCTTTCTCATACTAATCTATCTTTCTTTCTAACTAATCTATCTTTCTTTCTTTCTAACTAATCTATCTTTCTTTCTTTCTTACTAATCTTTTTTCTTTCTTTCTTTCTAACTACTCTTTCTTTCTGTCTTTTTAATTAACTTTCTTTCTTTCTTTCTTTTTAATTAACTTTCTTCCTTTCTTTCTTTCTTTCTTTCTTTCTAACTAATCTATCTATCTTTCTATCTTTCTTACTAATCAATCAACCTTCCTTTCTTACTAATCTATCTTTCTTTCTTTAACTAATCTTTTTTCTTTTTTCTTTCTAACTAATCTATCTTTCTTTCTTACTAATCTTTTTTTCTATCTTTCTTTCTAACTAATCCATCTTTCTTTCTTTCTAACTAATCTATCTTTCATTCTTTCTAACTAATCTATCTTTCTTTTTCTTTCTAACGAATCTATCTTTCTTTCTTTCTAACTTCTCTATATTTCCTTCTTTCTAACTAATCTATATATCTTTCTTTCTAACTAATCTATCTTTCTTTCTTTCTAACTAATCTATCTTTCTTTCTTTCTTTCTTTCTTTCTAACTAATCTTTCTTTCTTTCTTTCTTTCTAATTTATCTATCTTTCTTTCTTTCTAACTAAATTATCTTTCTTT
Organism: Semotilus atromaculatus; assembly: GCA_031834385.1. Classification (NCBI taxonomy): domain Eukaryota; kingdom Metazoa; phylum Chordata; class Actinopteri; order Cypriniformes; family Leuciscidae; genus Semotilus; species Semotilus atromaculatus. The sequence continues at coordinate 2,286,082 of JAULUF010000007.1, read as the reverse complement.
TTCTTTCTAACTAATCTTTCTTTCTTTCTTTCTGACTTATCTATCTTTCTGTCTTTCTAACTAATCTTTCTTTCTTTCTTTCTTTCTTTCTAACTAATCTTTCTTTCTTTCTTTCTTTCTTTCTTTCTTTCTTTCTAACTAATCGTTTCCTTTCTTTCTAACTAATTTTTTATCTATCTTTCTACCTAATATTTTTTCTTTTATCTTTCTTTCTAACTAATCTTTCTTTCTTTCAAACTAATCTATCTTTCAAACTAATTTATCTTTCTAACTAATCTTTCTAACTAATCTTTCATTCTTTCTTTCTTTTTAATTATCGTTCTTTCTTTCGTTCTAACTAATCTGTCTATCGTTCTATCTTTCAAACTAATTTATCTTTCTAACTAATCTTTCTAACTAATCTTTCATTCTTTCTTTCTTTTTAATTATCGTTCTTTCTTTCTTTCTAACTAATCTGTCTATCGTTCTATCTTTCTAACTAATCTATCTTTCTTTCTTTCTTACTAAACTATAAACTAATTTAACTTTAAACTAATTTAAACTTTAAACTTCTTTAAACTTATTGGTCCAAACTTTCACAAGCCAACTTAAAGTTTGTCTCGACGAACTTTTTCTAGTTATTATTATTATTCTTCTTAGAAAACTGTTGACTTTAATGCGGCCTAGACCGTTAACTCCACATACTCCAAACTCGGCTCAGACCTTTGACCTATTCTGAAGTTAGTTGCTCTGTCTTTTCAAACTGATCGGACTTACGGTTTTCCTAAAAATGGCGATCAAAACTCGGAAAAACTCCCATTGACTTAACATTGCGGAATTTTCAGATTTTCAAACTCCCCAACTGTCAAAAATTCAAATCTAAATCCCTTGAAACCCTAGACTAAATCAAACTGCCATTCTATATACTAAATGAGCCATTGAGACTCATTTAAACTAATAAACTTTGAATTAACACACTTATAAACTAATTAACTCATAAATTAATAAACTTTGAACTCTTAGACTCATTTAAACTATAAACTGAACTCTTAAGACTCATTTAAAATTATAAACTCCAAACTCGTACACTTATAAACTCATCAATTTATACACTTGTAAACTCTAAACACTGTAAACTTGAGTGTGTGTGTGAGCGAGTTAGTGTGAGTGTGTGCATTTGTGAGTGTATGTGCATGAGTGTGTGTGTGTGTGTGTGTGTGAGAGAGTTAGTGAGCGTGTCTGTGTGTTAGTGTGTGCATTTGTGAGTGTGAGTGTATGTGCATGAGTGTGTGTGTGTGTGTATGTGTGTGTGAGAGAGTTAGTGAGCGTGTCTGTGTGTGTGTGTGTTAGTGTGTGCATTTGTGAGTGTGAGTGTATGTGCATGAGTGTGTGTGTGTTAGTGTGTGCATTTGTGAGTGTGAGTGTATGTGCATGAGTGTGTGTGTGTGTGTGTGTGTGTATGTGTGTGTGAGAGAGTTAGTGAGCGTGTCTGTGTGTGTGTGTGTGTTAGTGTGTGCATTTGTGAGTGTGAGTGTATGTGCATGAGTGTGTGTGTGTGTGTATGTGTGTGTGTGTGAGAGAGTTAGTGAGCGTGTGTGTGTGAGCGAGTTAGTGTGTGAGCGAGTTAGTGTGTGTGTGTGTGAGTGTGCATTTGTGAGTGTATGTGCATGAGTGTGTGTGAGTTAGTGAGCGTGTATGTGTGTGTGTGTGTGTGTGTGAGTGAGTTATTGAGTGTGTGAGAGTGAGTGTGTGTGTGTGTGTGTGTGCATTTGTGAGTGTATGTGCTTGTGTGTGTGTGTGAGCGAGTGTGTGAACGAGTTAGTGTGTGTGTGTGTGTGTGTGCATTTGTGATTATGTGCATGAGTGTGTGAGTTAGTGTGTGTGTGTGTATGTGTGTGTGTGAGAGAGTTAGTGAGCGTGTCTGTGTGTTAGTGTGTGCATTTGTGAGTGTGAGTGTATGTGCATGAGTGTGTGTGTGTGTGTATGTGTGTGTGAGAGTTAGTGAGCGTGTCTGTGTGTGTGTGTGTTAGTGTGTGCATTTGTGAGTGTGAGTGTATGTGCATGAGTGTGTGTGTGTATGTGTGTGTGAGAGAGTTAGTGAGCGTGTGTGTGTGTGTGTGAGCGAGTTAGTGTGTGTGTGAGCGAGTTAGTGTGTGTGTGTGAGTGTGTGCATTTGTGAGTGTATGTGCATGAGTGTGTGTGAGTTAGTGAGCGTGTGTGTGTGTGTGTGTGTGTGTGTGTGTGTGTGTGTGAGAGAGTTAGTGAGTGTGTGTGAGTCTGTGAGCGAGTTTGTGTGTGTGTGTGTGTGTGTGTGAGTGAGTTATTGAGTGTGTGAGAGCGAGTTAGTGTGTGTGTGTGCATTTGTGAGTGTATGTGCTTGTGTGTGTGTGTGTGTGTGTGTGTGTGAGCGAGTGTGTATGTGTGTGTGTGAACGTGTTAGTGTGTGTGTGTGTGTGTGTGTGTGTGCATTTGTGAGTATGTGCATGAGTGTGTGAGTTAGTGTGTGTGTGTGTATGTGTGTGTGTGAGAGAGTTAGTGAGCGTGTCTGTGTGTGTGTGTGTGTTAGTGTGTGCATTTGTGAGTGTGAGTGTATGTGCATGAGTGTGTGTGTGTGTATGTGTGTGTGAGAGAGTTAGTGAGCGTGTGTGTGTGCATTTGTGAGTGTATGTGCTTGTGTGTGTGTGTGTGTGTGAGCGAGTGTGTATGTGTGTGTGTGTGAGCGAGTTAGTGTGTGTGTGTGTGTGCATTTGTGAGTATGTGCATGAGTGTGTGAGTTAGTGTGTGTGTGTGTGTGTGTGTGTGTGTGTATGTGTGTGTGAGAGAGTTAGTGAGCGTGTGTGTGTGTGAGCGAGTTAGTGTGTGTGTGTGTGTGTGTGAGTGTGCATTTGTGAGTGTATGTGCATGAGTGTGTGTGAGTTAGTGAGCGTGTGTGTGAGTGTGTGTGAGTTATTGAGTGTGTGAGAGTGAGTTAGTGTGTGTGTGTGTGTGTGTGTGTGTGCATTTGTGAGTGTATGTGCTTGTGTGTGTGTGTGTGTGTGTGTGAGCGAGTGTGTATGTGTGTGTGTGAACGAGTTAGTGTGTGTGTGTTTGTGTGTGTGCATTTGTGAGTATGTGCATGAGTGTGTGAGTTAGTGTGTGTGTGTGTATGTGTGTGTGTGAGAGAGTTAGTGAGTGTGTCTGTGTGTGTGTGTGTGTGTTAGTGTGTGCATTTGTGAGTGTGAGTGTATGTGCATGAGTGTGTGTGTGTGTGTGTGTGTGTATGTGTGTGTGAGAGAGTTAGTGAGCGTGTCTGTGTGTGTGTGTGTTAGTGTGTGCATTTGTGAGTGTGAGTGTATGTGCATGAGTGTGTGTGTGTGTTAGTGTGTGTGTGTGTTTGTGTGTTAGTGAGCTGTCTGTGTGTGTGTGTGTATGTGCTTGAATACACACACACACACACAGGAAAGAAATCTTTCTTACTAATCTTTTTTTCTTTCTTACTAATTTTTTTTTCTTTTTTTCTTTCTTACTAATCTTTTTTTCTTTCTTTCTTACTAATCTATCTTTCTTTCTTTCTTTCTTTCTAACTAATCTGTCTTTCTTACTAATCTTTTTTTCTTTCTTTCATTCTTTCTTACTAATCTTTTTTTCTTTCTTTCTTTCTAAATAATCTATCTTTCTTTCTTTCTTACTAACTAATCTATCTATCTTTCTTACTAATCTTTTTTTCTTTCTTTCATTCTTTCTTACTAATCTTTTTTTCTTTCTTTCTTTCTTACTAATCTATCTTTCTTTCTTTCTTTCTAACTAATCTATCTTTCTTTCTTACTAATCTTTTTTTCTTTCTTTCATTCTTTCTTACTAATCTTTTTTTCTTTCTTTCTTTCTAAATAATCTATCTTTCTTTCTTTCTTACTAATTTATTTTCTTTCTTTCTAAATAATCTATCTTTCTTTCTTACTAATCTTTTTTTCTTTCTAACTAATCTATCTTTCTTTCTTTCTTACTAATCTTTTTTTCTTTCTTTCTTTCTTTCTTACTAATCTATCTTTCTTTCTTTCTTACTAATCTATCTTTCTTTCATTCTTTCTTTCTTACTAATCTTTTTTTCTTTCTTTCTTTCTAACTAATCTATCTTTCTTTCTTTCTTACTAATCTTTTTTTCTTTCTTTCTTTCTAACTAATCTATCTTTCTTTCTTTCTTACTAATCAATCTTTCTTTCTTACTAATCTATCTTTCTTTCTTTCTTACTAATCTATCTTTCTTTCCTTCTTTCTTTCTAACTAATCTATCTTTCTTTCTTTCTTTCTAACTAATCTATCTTTCTTTCTTTCTTACTAATCTTTTTTTCTTTCTAACTAATCTATCTTTCTTTCTTTCTTTCTAACTAATCTATCTTTCTAACTAATCTATCTTTCTTTCTTTCTTACTAATCTTTTTTTCTTTCTTTCTTTCTAACTAATCTATCTTTCTTTCTTTCTTACAACCAACCAAAATAACTTAGAACACCCTAGCAACCACCCAAAATACCTTAGAACACCCTAGCAACCACCCAGAACACCCTAGCAACCAAACAAAATACCTTAGAACACCCTAGCTGCCAACCAAAATACCTTAGAACACCCTCGCAACACCCTAGCAACCACCCAGAATACCCTAGAAAAACATTGCAACCACCTAGATACCACCAAGTACACCTTACCAACCCACTAGAAACACCTTATTACCTTTAAATTACTTTAAACTACTTTAAACTTTAAACTAAGTTAAACTTTAAACTACTTTAAACTATATACTACTTTAAACTACAAACTTTAAACTAAGTTAAACTTTAAACTACTTTAAACTATATACTACTTTAAACTACTTCAAACTTTAAACTAAGTTAAACTTTAAACTACTTTAAACTATATACTACTTTAAACTTTAAACTAATTTAAACTTTTAACTACTTTAAACTACTTTAAACTACTTTAAACTATAAACTACTTTAAACTTCAAACTAATTTAAACTATAAACTACTTTAAACTTCTTTAAACTTTCTGGTCCAAACTTTCACAAGCCAACTTAAAGTTTGTCTCGACGAACTTTTTCTAGTTAAGTTGGCTTGGAGAGCCAACTTACTGAAATCCTATTTAAACTTATTATTAAGTTGGCTTGTGAGAGCCAACTTACTGATATTGTACTTAAACTTATTATTATTATTATTATTCTTCTTAGAAAACTGTTGACTCTATCTCCTCCTAGACCGTTAACTCCACATACTCCAAACTCGGCTCAGACCTTTGACCTATTCTGAAGTTAGTTGCTCTGTCTTTTCAAACTGATCGGACTTACGGTTTTCCTAAAAATGACGATCAAAACTCGGAAAAACTCCCATTGACTTAACATTGCGGAATTTTCAGATTTTCAAACTCCCCAACTGTCAAAAATTCAAATCAAAATCCCTTGAAACCCTAGACTAAATCAAACTGCCATTCTATATACTATATGAGCCATTGAGACTCATTGAAACTCATCTATCTATCAACTTCAAACTATTTTAAACTTCAAAAACTAAATTAAACTTCAAACTAATTTAAACTTTAATCTTCAAACTAATTTAAACTTTAAACTAATTTAAACTTCAAATGACTAAATTTACTTCATTAAAACTTATAAACTCTAAACTCATATAAACTCTGAGTGTGTAAGTGAGTGAGTGAGTGTGTGAGCGAGTGAGTGAGTCTGTGTGTGACTGTGTGTGTGTGTGTGTGTGTGTGTGTGTGTGTGTGAGTGAGTGTGTGTGCGTGAGTGTGTATGTGTGTGTGAGTTAGTGAGCGTGTCTGTGCGTGTGTGTGAAAGAGAAAGTGTGTGTGTAAACGAGTTAGTGTGTGTATATACCAAAATACCTTAGAACACCCTAGCAACACCATAGCAACCAACCATAATACCTTAGAACACCCTAGCAACACCCTAGCAACCAACCAAAATACCTTAGAACACCCTAGCAACCACCCAAAATACCTTAGAACACCCTAGTAACACCATAGCAACCAACCAAAATACATTAGAACACCCTAGCAACCACCGAGAACACCCTAGCAACCACCCAAAATACCTTAGAACACCCTAGCAACACCCTAGCAACCACCCAAAATACCTTAGAACAACCTAGCAACACCATAGCAACCAACCAAAATACCTTAGAACACCCTAGCAACACCCTAGCAACCACCCAAAATACCTTAGAACACCCTAGCAAAACCATAGCAACCACCCAAAATACCTCAGAACACCCTAGCAACACCCTAGCAACCAACCAAAATACCTTAGAACACCCTAGCAACACCCTAGCAACCACCCAAAATACCTTAGAACACCCTAGCAACACCATAGCAACCAACCAAAATACATTAGAACACCCTAGCAACCACCAAGAACACCCTAGCAACCACCCAAAATACCTTAGAACACCCTAGCAACACCCTAGCAACCACCCAAAATACCTTAGAACAACCTAGCAACACCATAGCAACCAACCAAAATACCTTAGAACACCCTAGCAACACCCTAGCAACCACCCAAAATACCTTAGAACACCCTAGCAACACCATAGCAACCACCCAAAATACCTCAGAACACCCTAGCAACACCCTAGCAACCACCCAAAATACCTTAGAACCCCCTAGCAACACCATAGCAACCACCCAAAATACCTTAGAACACCCTAGCAACACCCTAGCAACCACCCAAAATACCTTACAACACCCTAGCAACACCCTAGCAACCACCCAAAATACCTTAGAACACCATAGCAACCACCAAAAATACCTTAGAACACCCTAGCAACACCATAGCAACCACACAAAATACCTCAGAACACCCTAGCAACCACCCAAAATACCTTATAACACCCTAGCAAAACCATAGCAACCACCCAAAATACCTCAGAACACCCTAGCAACACCCTAGCAACCAACCAAAATACCTTAGAACACCCTAGCAACACCCTAGCAACCACCCAAAATACCTTAGAACACCCTAGCAACACCATAGCAACCAACCAAAATACATTAGAACACCCTAGCAACCACCGAGAACACCCTAGCAACCACCCAAAATACCTTAGAACACCCTAGCAACACCCTAGCAACCACCCAAAATACCTTAGAACAACCTAGCAACACCATAGCAACCAACCAAAATACCTTAGAACACCCTAGCAACACCATAGCAACCACCCAAAATACCTCAGAACACCCTAGCAACACCCTAGCAACCAACCAAAATACCTTAGAACACCCTAGCAACACCCTAGCAACCACCCAAAATACCTTAGAACACCCTAGCAACACCATAGCAACCACCCAAAATACCTCAGAACACCCTAGCAACACCCTAGCAACCACCCAAAATACCTTAGAACCCCCTAGCAACACCATAGCAACCACCCAAAATACCTTAGAACACCCTAGCAACACCCTAGCAACCACCCAAAATACCTTACAACACCCTAGCAACACCCTAGCAACCACCCAAAATACCTTAGAACACCATAGCAACCACCAAAAATACCTTAGAACACCCTAGCAACACCATAGCAACCACACAAAATACCTCAGAACACCCTAGCAACCACCCAAAATACCTTATAACACCCTAGCAACACCCTAGCAACCACCCAAAATACCTTATAACACCCTAGCAACACCATAGCAACCACCCAAAATACCTTAGAACACCCTAGCAACACCATAGCAACCACCCAAGATACCTTAAAACACCCTAGCAACCACCCAAAATACCTTAGAACACCCTAGCAACCACCCAAAATACATTAGAACACCCTAGCAACCACCAAAAATACCTTAGGACACCCTAGCAACACCATAGCAACCACCCAAAATACCTTAGAACACCCTGGCAACCACCCAGAACACCTTAGGAAAACCATAGCAACGCCCTAGCAACACCCTAGCAACCACCCATAACACCCTAACAACCACCCATAACACCTTAGCAACCCACTAGAAACACCCTCGCAACTTTAAACTACTTTAAACTTTAAAATAAGTTAAACTTTAAACTACAAACTACTTTAAAACTACTTTAAACTTTAAACTAAGTTAAAGTTTAAAATACTTTAAAATATAAACTACTTTAAAACTACTTTAAACTAAGTTAAAATACTTTAAACTATAAACTACTTCAAACTAATTAAACTTTAAACTAATTTAAACTTTAAACTTATTTAAACTAAGCTAATCTTTAAACTACAAACTACTTTAAACTTTAAACTAATTTAAACTAGAAACTACTTTACACTAAGTTAACTTTAAACCATTTTAAACGTTAAACGAATTAAACTTTAAACTAATTTAAACTATAAACTACTTTCAACTTCAAACTACTTTAAACTTCTTCAAACTTTCTGGTCCAAACTTTCACAAGCCAACTTAAAGTTTGTCTCGACGAACTTTTTCTAGTTATTATTATTCTTCTTAGAAAACTGTTGACTTTAATGCGGCCTAGACCGTTAACTCCACATACTCCAAACTCGGCTCAGACCTTTGACCTATTCTGAAGTTAGTTGCTTTGTCTTTTCAAACTGATCGGACTTACGGTTTTCCTAAAAATGACGAT